>PVIJ01003136.1:0-141891 GCA_004024925.1 Scalopus aquaticus
GGGGGGGGGGGGGGGAGAGGGAGGCGGAGGGAGGGAAGGAAAAGGGCACAAAATGGAATAGAAAAGAACACAAGGGACCATGAAGATGGATCACGGGTGAATTGGTGGTGGGCTACCCAAGGGGAATGCAAAATGTAAAAGACATAAATAACAATAAAAATATATATTTACAAATTTATCTTACAGATAGATATACTCACACACATGTGACATGGTGACTACAAAAATATGAATGGCAGGATCATTTTTAATAGCCAAGGATTAAAAATATATATCCATTAATGGGGATATAACTAAGTAAATCGTAGTGAATCTAGATGATGGAACACTGTCCAGTCATGAAAAATATAAGGAGACTCCTTGTGTACTCAAATGACATGATCTCCAATGTAAAAAATACAATATGCTAGATACCACTCCACCTGGTAAGGAGAAAACATCATACAAAATAAAATCTCTTCCCTCATGTAACTTCCATTCTAGTGGTAGGATGGGAGAAAAAAATGAGAAATGAAAAATAAATCTGTATGGTGAGTTATCATTAATATAAAAATAATAAAGGGGAGTAGAAACATGAATGTGTTCTTTCAGATATGCGTAAAATATCTGTTGGAGAAGCTATCTAGTGGCTCTGGGGAATGGAACTGGGAAGCTGGGAGACACAGCAGAACAAATGGCATTTTAAGTTCTTTGTAGCTTCTGAATTTTAAAGTTCTTCAACATGTTACCTAATCCAGAATAAATGGATATAATTACTTTTTTTTTTAAGCTGGAAGAAACATTTGGCTGTATTTCCATGCACCTGGGGCCTCAATTTGTGGGAAACGCCCTATCCTTTCTTAATCAGGGCAGGAGGAAAAGGCTAGTGCCCAGCTGTCACTCATGGCAGTCATGACCCAAGCCATAGCATCACTCTGTTGAGATAAAAGAGGCACCCAGAGAACAGAAGGAAATAAATTCTGTCTTGCGTCACATATATTTCATGGGTATTTATAAAAGGATCAGCCAGCTCCTTCCTAAATTTGAATTAATGTCCAGGAAGAATCATTTCAGGAAATGTGAGTTCCCCTCTTCAAACTGTTTTGGACCATCCCATTCTGGTATGAACTGCATAAAGCCAAGTTCATTCACAGAGAACATCTGTGCAGGGGAAGTGATTGCAGGGGGAGCATAATAAAGAGACCATCTGACACTGAACTTGGATACTTTTCGTATTTTCTTCCCAGCTTCCCGTAGGTTGTACATTTGTTTGGTTACGGGAAGGAAGATCTATTCAACTTTTATGGTTAATTATTTGGGTTTATTCATATAGCATGTGAAGTCGCTACATGGAAGTACCCTGAAATCTGCACTCTTTGTGAATGTTTATCTTCCAGAAGCTCCCCTGAGTTGTTGGATGATGGCTGTTATGATTACTGCCTCTTTATGGCCTTTATCAAGTAAAATCACAAAAAAAAAGTTTGGATTTAAATAATAAGTTTATAATTGCTCATCTTATTTCACAGGAAACTACCTGTTTTTACATCCTAACATCATTTTTCTTCTATTTAACTACCTTTTAAATTACTAATTAATACAGGAATACATTCCTTTTTGTAAAAAAAACTCAGTTTTATGGATAAAGTCTTGGTTCTCTTTAATGTCTCACAATGCTAATTTTTTTCTTTCTTCCCCAAATTTGATCATGTCTAGAAATTCAAAGCTACTGACTTTTCATTATACTTTTATATACATACAAATGCACCCTTAGAAAACTATTACACACGTTTTATATAAGCATATTATACTACATGTGCTGTAGTATACTGCAGTTTGACTTTTTTCACTTAATAAGATTGAACCATATTTATGTGGTTATTATAAGTTAATTCATTCTTTGAAAATGTTTAGCTTTTGTACCATATTTCATTGTATTTGGCTTTCTCTTTTTTTTTTCATCTTTTTAAGAACTGGGGTGTAGGACAGACGTGTGGGGTGGTGAGAGGATTTACCAGAGACAGAGAGGGGAGCAAAACAGACAGATCTACTGAAATAGACTGCTGAGGGGAGCAGCGGGCGAGACAGGAGAGGTCTGCCATGCCATGTGGGAATCTCCCCGGCCGGGGATCGAACTCGTGCCACAATGGCTGTGGATAGCTTCATAGTGCTGTGACTTAACCCATTGCACCACCAGGGAGGCCCTTAGCTTTCTCTTTGAACAGATATTTAGATAAATTCTTTTTATTTTTCTATTATGGACTGTGCTCAGCTTGCACAAAGTCATCTAGACTAGGTTTCCTTCTAAGTTATTTTCTAGGAGTTTTATAGTTTTGCATTTTACATTTAGGCTTATGATCTATTTTGATCTAATTTTCTGTGAAAGGTGTAAGGTCTGTGTCTGGATTCTTTTTTTTTTTTTTTTTTGGCAGATGGGCGTTCAGTTGTTGCAGCATAAGTTGTTGAAAAAACTGTGTATTATATTTGTTCCTTTGTCAAAGATCTGTTGAACAATTTTATGAGGGTGTGTTTCTAAATTCTCTATTATTATTTCACCAACCCCACACTTTCTTGATTAGTGTAGCTTCACGGTCAGGCAGTATCAGTCCGCCAACTTTGTTCTCCGCCAATATTGTGTTGTGTAGTCTGGCCTCACCATACAAGCTTTAGAATCAGTTTGTAAATATCCACAAAAGACTTGGTTGGGATTTTGATTGGGATTCCATTGAACCTATAGATCAAGTCGGGAAGAACTGACATTTTGTTAAATATATTTTTTAAAGATTTATTTATGCATACAAGCTGGGGTGTAGGCCAGAGGTGTAGGGAGGTGAGAGGGTTCACCAGAGACAGAGCGGGGAGCAGAACAGGCAGATCGACAGAAGGACACTGCTGAAGGGAGTAGCAGGGGAGGCAGGTCCCTGGCCGGGGATCGAATTCATGCTGCCATGGCTCTAGCTAGCTTCATAGTGCTGCACTTAACCTGTTGAGCCACCAGGGAGGCCCCATTTTGTTAAATATTGAGTTGTCCTGTCTTAGTCTGTTTGGACTGCTGGTACAGAATACCATAGACTGGGTTAAAAATAAAACCTCTTATAAACAGAGGTTTCTTTCTTAGCTCTGGAGGATGGAAGTGTGTTGAGGATCCACTTCCAAGTAGTAGTCTGATGACTTCTCATTGATTCCTTACATGACAGAGAGCACAACAGCAGAAGCAGTGCTCTTCTGATTCTTATAAAGGCACTAATCCCATTCACAAAGGTGCACCTTCGCTACCTCATCCAATTCTAACTATTGCCCAGACACTCAGTTTTCAGTGCCATCACATTGGGATGCAGAGTTTCAATATATGAATGTGGGGTGAAATACAAACATGTAGTCCATATACTTACTGTCCATGAATATGAAATAGCTCTCCATTTATTAAATCTCTCCATCCATGAAGGAGTGTTGAACTTTGTCAAGTGCTTTTTCTGCATCTCTTGATATGATCATGTGGTTTTTCTTTTTTAGCTTGTTGATGCAATAGAGCACATTAATTGATTTTCAAATGCTGAGCCAGCTTTGCATACTTGACTTTGATTGTGTTGTATAATTCTTTTAACACATTGCTGGATTAAATATACTATTTTTTTTTAAGATCAAACCATTTTATTAAGGGTGCACAAGGGAGGGAAAAAAGGATTGAAGGCAAAGATCCAACATCCTCAGATCGGTGGGGACCTCTCCAGCTTCCCAGCCGCAGAAAGACTCTAAGTATACTACTATTTTGTTAAGCATTTTGCATCTGTGTTCATGAGTGAAACTGATTTATAGAGTTTTTTATTATAATCTCTTTTTCTGATTTTGTTAGTTAGATAAGGCTGAGCTCACAGAATGAGTTAGGAAATATTCCCTCTGTTGTATCTTCTGAGAGAAATTGTAGAGAATTGGTATAATTTCTCCCTTTAGTGTTTGGTATTTTATCAGTGAACCCATCTGGGCCTGGTGCTTTCTGTTTTGGAGGGCTATTAATTGTTGATTCAATTTGTTTTTTATTGGTTCAATGCCTTAATCCACATAGGGCTATTCATATAGTCTTATTCAAAAATTGATTTTACACCCTACCTTCATAAAATTTACCTTCATTTAAAGGCAGTCAGTAAAAGGTAGGCACTGTACAAAACAAATTAAACACATGGAAGTCCCTATTCATGAATTTAGAATCCAAGCATAAAAAAATATAATCAACCTTGTTTTTAGGAAACAAAGGTCATTATGTTTAGAAGGTTTTCTGTTTTAATAGAGTGTAGAGGATTCCTCCAACTCACTTGGCTGCACACTGGAATCACC
Organism: Scalopus aquaticus; assembly: GCA_004024925.1. Lineage (NCBI taxonomy): Eukaryota > Metazoa > Chordata > Mammalia > Eulipotyphla > Talpidae > Scalopus > Scalopus aquaticus. The sequence continues at coordinate 4,309 of PVIJ01003136.1, forward strand.
TGGAAAACTTAAAGAAAAAAATCTCTCCCTCATCACCAGTGATTCTAATTTAATTTGTTGGAGTGTGGCTGCACATATATTTTTACTTTATCTAAGGATGCTTATGTGTGAGCAAACCACTATCTAACTGATATAGGATGCCAATATCTTTGGAAACTCAATACCCAGAAAGGATAGAAAATACTGTTGTTGTTTTCTCCCCCAAATACAATCAGTGCTTTGTTATTTCTCCAAGTGAAGGTTGAGATTTGCCTTTCAAGACAAATTGCCTTTTAGCAAAAACACTTCTATGTACTTTTGGAATGTGCAAATAAAAAGTCAATATGCAATCTTAGAGTGGAGTTTGAGAACAATGAGACTCTAAAACTTAGATAAAAGTTGTTACCATTGTGGGCATTTGGCACCTCTGTAGATTGTTAACATGTGGCCTGAGACTGGGACTTGGGGAAGAACTAATTGAAAAGTTTCTAGGCTAGGGTAGAGATAACTACAAAAGACTCTGTGGAAGGTAAGGTTGAAATACTCCAGAACCATGCTGCAGCATGTAGCCACCAAATGCAAGCGATTATTTAATTTTATGAGCTCAATTAAAAAATTTAATTCTTTAGTCATAGTAATCACACTTTAAGCGCTGAACAAACTCATATAGCTAGTGGCTACCATGTTGCAAGTACAGAACATTTCCTTAATTACAGACAACCTATGGGAGAGCGCAAAGAGCGCTACTGGAGGAATGATTTTACATGGTCTTTCCTAGTAGTTATAAATTTTCATTCTTGAGGGGCCTACCTGGTGGCTTAAGAGATTAAGTCTCAGTACTATGAAGCTATGCCCAGTCACTGAAGCGTGAGTTCAATGCCTGGCCAGGGAGCTGACCCACATGACGCAGCAGATCTCTCTTGTCTCGCCCACTGCTCCCCTCAGCACTGTATTTCAGTCAATCCTCCTGTTCTGCTCCCCACTCTGTCTCTGGTGAATCCTTTCACACACCCCCGCCCTTGTACCTCTGGCCTACACCCCAGTTCTTATATGCATGCATCACTAAGTAAAATAAATCTTTAATTTTTTTTTCTTTCTTGAAATGTAACTACTTGCTTTATTGTCAAGCCTTCAACAAAGTTTTAATACAATAGTTAACAGCTAGCATGTATTGAACACTTACATACTGATCTGTTTTTTGGTTGTAGACAACAGATTTCACTTTTGCAACTTTAAGCACAGAGGGACTTACTAAAGGGAATGGATAACTCACAGAACCATCAGGAAAGTTAAGAAACAGACTGCAGGGTAAACATCCTGGACTGACTTTCAAAATTATTGCAGTGGAACTGGGCTGACAAATAAGCTTCAGTCTCTGCCACCATCCAGAAGCTTCAGAGCCTCTAAGCTGCCACCACCACCACCAGCTCCAGAATCAGGTTGTCTTTGCAGCGAATGTATGCTTCACACCTGCCTCTCCCTCCATATAACCCTGGTTCTAAAGTCTCACACAAATGGAATCTAAATCACATACAGAACCGGAGCTACACAGGCTGAGAAAATGCAGTAAGTATTTAGCTTACTAGACTCTGCAGTCCAGGAAGCAAGTTTAAAAAGAGTTGGAATGGATTTTGAGCAAACCAGTCTAAAGTATCTGCCACAACTTGTCATATGTCAAGACCTGTAAACATGCCTGATCTCATTTAAATCTTACAAGAATTCAGGGAGGAAGGGCCTATAGTCATTTAACAGATGAGGACATTACAGTTAGTGGTGGAACAAATAGTACGGTTTTAGCTGTGCTTTGGGAAATTAAAGGCAGGTCCTCTGTCCACTCTTGGAGAGAAAGAAGTAAAATGAAACTGGGGACAGCTGTCCCTAGAAGCCAGGATGGTAGGAGACAACCCATGAGAATAAAACAGCAGTCCCAAGGTGACAAAGGACAGCCAGCAAGAATTTGAGAACTCCTGAGTGGTGCTACTATGAATTCCTGCCCGATTCCCAAGGCCTAGCTCTATGCACAAACCCATGCTGCCCCCCATGGAAAGAACCAGAACTTACATACACAAAGATGTAAGAACACTTCCCTGGTTACATTCCAACAACTGCAGCTGCATCTGTGGCACAGAACAGAGTGCAAAAGTAAAGAACTCAACAGGGAAGGCTTCCAGAAGGAGACAAATTTTTAGTCAGTTTTAGAGAGGAAATGTTAGCTTGCTTGTGGCTGTCAAAAGGCAGAGGATTTCAAATTAAAGAACTCACACACCCTCATGCCAAGACTCAGAAGCTGAGAAGGGCCACCACTTGAGCATATCAAAGCAAATCCTTCAGTGAGACTGAAGAAGGTGAGCAGAGAAGAGAATAAATAAGAGGGTTGGGAAGGGACTGGATAGCAGGATGAAGTCATGTGAAACCCTTCCGATGATTACACTTAGGTGAAAACATCCACAAAATATGTACTGAATTTCAATTTGGAGCAGAGTGAAAATTTTAAGGAGAGGGGCCTAGAAATTATCTAACAAACATTCCAGGTTGATTCTCTGGATTTTCCTGTCAGGAGCTCTATTCTTGGTCTCATTCTCTTGCCCTGTAGCCCAGCCCACGCTTCTGGTGCATGTGGGCTCTGCCACATCATTCTTCCTTACATTCTAGTAAGGCGCAAAAGAAGCTATGGCAGGGGAAAGAATAAGTCTCAAAGAAATGGGTCTCTCGGTTCTGGAAGATTCAGAGTAATCTGAGAAAGAGGCATCAACAACTTACAAATATGATTGTATGTATGATTCTTATTTTGCTTAAGCGTTATCAAGTCATATCATGACATGACACTTTAACAAGTCTTTCCATCTGCCAGGTTCTATGCTAAGCAATTTGATAATGCATTTTATCATTTAACTCTCACAGCAAACACCTATACTAGGAACTATTAGTATTGCCATTTTACGATGAGGAAACTGAAGTGTAGCGTTCCCACTGCTAACAACTGGGCTCCACGGCTCATGAATTTAACTGTCCTGCTATACTGCCTTGATTTCTTTTTCCTTAGCTGTGTTTCCCTATTATTCCCTATGTTATGTTTGTTTACTTATCAACTCTTCACTCCTCTAAAAACGTGAAGTATCGTAATGCAATGATCAAGTCTTAGTTAGCTTTTGATACCCTTATCCAGCACCAAACAGAAACTAGCACACAGTGTTTAATTCATGTGAGCTAGACCATGCTTTGGGACATAATAATCATTCACTTTGTATATTTATACCCAAGTTCTCTTGCAGATATTCACAACTTCCAGTTAACAAATAAACGAAGTAAGTTCTTTCGTTTGAGACTGCCACAGTCAAGTGTGAGGGTCTTAAAACCAGTTACTGGTTTGAATCATGCCTCAGTCATTGAGGGGCAGTGTAAACTTGGGCAGATGTAAAAAAAAAAAAAAGCAAGTTTTATAAATTATAAAGAGTTATCTGTTCAAGAAGCATTACTGTTGGAGCATGGAGAAATAGCTGAAAAAGTTTGAGTCAGATATAAATATATATTTGACAAATATAGATCCAAAATATATTTCAAATATTATATACATTATAAGTTATTATATACATTATAACATATATTATAGATCTATAATAACTTATTATATATATTATACATTTATAAGAACAATAGCTGGGTGAGTTCTCAGAAGCCCGGTGACTTGCTAGAGTAGCCACCAGCCTGCTGACCACTCAGTTTCCTCTTATTGAGAAAGACAGAGCAGCAAGAACAGGGCTTTGTGGTTAAATGTTAACTTGTGTTTATTTCTCTACAACTGCCTGCTGTTTAATTTGGCTAAGCCAGTGAAGATTCTTTCGTAAGCCTGTGTGTAATTTCTAAACACCGGACCTACGACCTTTACACACATACTAAACATTTATGGAGTGAGAGTTCTCTTTTTTCCTTCATCAGTGAATTGAATAAATACCAACATCTCCCCAAGCCAAAAAAAGAAAAAAAAGGAATTCTTTGATCTACATGGAAGATAAACTGCCAATAGTTTATCCTGCTCAACTTGAAGTTATAAAGCACATTCTTTGATAAGTCAATTAATTTCAGAGGGCACCGGGGCTTATTTCTTCCTGATGTGGATGCATATTTTTAAAGCCACAGGATTTTAGAGTTTGAAAGAATCTTCTAAATTATCTCATCAAGTCCACTGATTTTAACAGACAAAAACTGTGAGCTGCAGAGAAAAAAGGAAGTTTAGACTCAAGGACAGAAGTTAATAAAGAAAAAGGCATATAGGAAATGTTTTGTCACAACAATTCATTCAGCAGGTTAAGCTTCCTGTGGTTACTGCTTCTTTTTCCTTTATAATCTGGTGATGCAAGTACAGTATTTGGGCCTGGACTGGTAAATCTGTGGACTAATCCTCAATGTTGCTCTGACGTCAGAAACATTGGAGAGTCACTGCTGCCCCCTGGTGGAAATTTAAAATTTCCCAGGCTCTCAAGATTCCAGGGTTTGTTTTTCGGTGTGTTTTTTTTTTTTTGTTAAAAAATTATTAAAGTAATTATTTCCTGAGGTTAAAAAATTTAAACTGCATGAAAAGCCATAAGGACAAAATAAAATTTTTCTCCACTTCAGTCTACTCACCAAGACTAACTAGATAACAATTTTAAGACATTCTTCCACAATATTTTTCTACTTATGTATACATACCTACAGATACAGACACACACACACGTACACATGGATATGCATCAATAGACATATATAAACACACACAGGAATATATATATATATATATATATATATATATATATTTTACACACAAATAGGACAATGGTGTGGGCACTGTATTATAATTTGTTTTCTTCGTTTTTGTTTTTATTGATTTTGAATAGGTAAGACATTAAAAAATCTACTACATTTTTAAAGAAATAGTCTGGGGGCATCTCCGGTAATGCAACAGGTTAAGTCTCAGCACTATGAAGCAATCCACAGGCACTGCTGCACTAGTTTGATCCCCGGCCAAGGAGCTAACCCACATGGCTCAGCAGACATCTCCTATCTCACCTGCTGTTCCCCTCAGCAGTGTATTTCAGTCAGTCCATTTGTTCTGCTTCCCACTCTGCCTCTGGTGAATCCTTTCACCACCCCACACCTCTGGCCTACACTCCAGTGTTTATATGCATAAATAAATAAATCTTTGGGCCTCCTTGCTGGCGTAGCAGTTAAGCGTTGTGCTGTGGAACTGTTGGCAGCGTGACGCGAGTTCAACACCTGGCCAGGGAGATTCTCACATGGCGCAGCAGACCTCTCCTGCCTCGCCCACTGCTCCCCTCAGCAGTGTATTTCCCTCGATCTGCCTGTTCTGCTCCCCAGTCTGTCTCTGGTGAGCCCTATCGCCACCCGGCGCCTCTGGCCTCTACCCCAGCTTATATGCATAAATAAATAAATCTGAAAAAAAATCTTAAAAAAAAAGTAGTGTGTCTGCAACATCTTTTCAAAGTAGTGTATATTGATAAACTTCGCTCCTTTTGATGGGGGAATAATATTCCATTGTTTGGGTGTATCATAAATCGTACATTCAGTCCTCTTTGATAGACTAAAATGTAACTCTAAGAATAGGAACTTTATTATTTTGTTGTTGTTACTGCTGTCTTTGGTGATAAGAATAAGTCACTAAAATGTGCTTAATGAATAGACAGTTTCCTAGTTTCAAGTATTTCTCTTTTTCAAAATGCTGCCATAAATATCCTAGTACCTATAACTCTTGGCATAGGTCAAAGTCTAGAAAGAAATGTAGGTTCAAAGCCATATGAATTTTCAGTTTTCAGAGACACTGACAAGTTGGTACTTTTTATGAAAAATGGATTCATATGTGTAGTAATTTGTTCCCATATCTGACTGGGCATCCTAACTAGACTGTCCTAGAGAATCTGATTAAAAATAGCTCCTTTTTGGGCCTCCCTGGTGGCGCAATGGGTTAAGCGCAGCACTATGAAGCTATCCAGAGTTACTGCAGCACAAGTTCGATCCCCAGCCAGGGTGCTTTCCACATGGCACAGCAGACCTCTCCTGTCTCGCCCACTGCTCCCCTCAGCAGTGTACTTCAATCGATCTGCCTGTTCTGCTCCCTACTATGTCTCTGGTGAAACCTCTCACCACCCCACACCTCTGGCCTGCACTCCAGCTCTTGTATGCATAAATAAATAAATCTTTTTTAAAAATAGCTCCTTTCTGCACATCCTCTCTCTACTCTAATTTGGTAGTTGGGGGAGAGGTGGGAATCCATTTAACTCCCCCAACCCCCAATGTGATTCCACTGCACAAAAACTGGGAATAGCCACATAATCTACTCATTTCCTGCTACACTGCAGCAGATGGGAATGTACAACCATATCCTAATCTTAATGTGGTTACTCATTTATTATTCACCTGATGTTTATCAGGTGCCTACAGTGTGCAAGACCCTATGCTCTCTCCCACAGAGGCAAGACTGTACAGTGGGTATGGCATAGGTTTCAACACTTCCATGGGTGGTGGTGCTGGGGGCAAATGGGTGAGTGTTGGTGTAAGTGTGTTGGCCAGTGGCTGGCAGCTGGATTTTGGGAGGGAGCAGTGAGTGGGTGAAACTCAGGAATCTTGCTACACTACAATAGTAGGAATTTTTAAAAGGTCCAGCCCTGCCCTGGGCTGTGACATGTATATGTGTCTAACAAACATGGAGCCAGCACAACGTCTCGGTCTTAGGCAACTGCTACTAGGGATCTCCACAAACCAACGCATGGGGTGGGGCACCATCCTTTCCCTCCAGGCCCTTCTAAGCCAAATAAAACATAATACAGATGAAACACACATAGGGAATGCACCAAGGACAGCCAACAGATCGCAGGCATAAGAGAGATGACAGATTCTGCTGTCATTTATGACCCACCCAAATATCACGTCCACTGGGCTCTTTCCCTGGCAGCCCTGTCCCAGGCAGGTATTATTTTCAGGTATTCCATAGCACTTGAAATAGATCAACAGAAAGGAAAACCACAGAAACTACTACTACTGCTCCCCAAGGCTTACTGTGTCAGAACATCTAGCCACTGCATGGTGTAACCCCATTTTATTTTCCCAACTGGGCAGGGAGTTCGGAGAAGTGAACTAAAAGTCACAAGGTTTGTTCAACTGAATGGTCTTCATAGCTTTTTGTTGTTGTTTCCATATCCCATCAAGTGATTTTAAAAATTTGTGTTTCCCTAGAAACAGATCCACACATCTATGGCCACTTAATTTACAACCAAGGAGGCACTGCAGCAAGTAAGAAAAGAGCTGTTTACTAGATGGTGCTGGAATAGCTGGATACCCCTGTGGGGGTGGGGGGGAAGCATGCTGGATGAAACTGAATCCAACTTCATACCATACACAAACATCAAATCCAAATGAATAGAAGATTTAAACTGGAAAGGAAAGAAGCTTTTAGAAGCTTTAAAGAAAGAAATACAGGCAAATACCTTCATTGCTGATGAATAGGAAAGGGTGTATTAAGCCAATAGCAGCAATCATGATAAAGGAAAGGAGTGATAGCTTCTCTAAAGTTATACACTTTGATTCATGAATATGAGCCTCAAACGTATAATAGATAAACCAGAGTGAGAGAAGACATTTGCAACAAATACGACTGTGTTCTCATCAGATTGTTGCAATGTTAGGCTGAGGCAGCAGTGTTAAATAGTATAAATACTTGGGAAAGCAGTCGGGCATCCTTTGGTATGTATGCCATATTTCACAATGAAGAAGAAAAGAAATGACTGCCTAAGAATCTGCATCCCCTGGCATATTTTAAATTTGACATAAAAAAAATTTTAAACTTGAGCAAGAATGCTCACAGCAGCCTTATCTGTAATTGCTCAGAAGTGGAAATAACCCAAGTTATGTTTGGAGAAGGGATAAATTGTAGAGTTTTGTACAAAGAAACACTACTCAGCAACAAAAAGAAACACTGTGGATGAATCTTCAAATTGTTGTTATGAAAAAGAAGTCAGACACGAGGAGTAACTACAGTATAATTCTTTTTACCTGAAATTCAAGAACAGGGACTCCCTGGTAGCACAGGGGTTAAAGTCTCAGTGTGCCAGCCATGGAGGCATGAGTTCAATCCTGGGCCAGGGAGTTGACCCACATGGCACAGCAGACCTCTCCTGTCTCACCCACTGCTCCCCTCAGCAGTATATTTCAGTAGATCCTCCCCTCAGCGGTATATTTCAGTAGATCTGCCTGTTCTGCTCCCCACTCTGTTTCTGGTGAATCCTCTCACTCCCCCACCCAACCCCGCTCCCACACCTCTGGCCTACACCTCAGTTCTTACATGCATAAATAAAAATAAATCTTTTAAAAAAAAAGAAATTCAAGAGCAGACCAAAAGAAGGTGTGGTTGGGAGATGGAGAGTGACTTGACTCTCCAAAGGAATTTTCTGGGGTGATTCACCATGCTTGAACTAGACACAAAAGATGTTGATTTCTGGCACATTGCAGATCTTAACATTTAAAAATAAAAAGGCTAACTCAATGGGACAATCAGCAGACCTGTAAGATCTTATTTGGAATTGACATTCTTTATTGTAATTTTGTTCCTGTTCCTATTTATTTTTAAATTTCCTTTTTCTTTCACTGGAAAGCTGAGATGATATTCAGTTTTAAACGTTAAAAGTGTACAAGTTGCTTTGTTACAATAAAAGTAAATGTGTAGAAAAAAATTTTTTAAACAGGGCCTCCCCGGTGGCGCAAGGGGTTAAATCTCAGCACTATCAAGCTATGCCCAGCCACTACAGCAGAAGTTCCATCCCCAGCCAGGGAGCTGACCCATGTGGCACAGCAGACCTCTCCTGTTTTGGCTCGCTTCTTCCCTCAGCAGTGTATTTCAGTAGATCTGCCTGTTCTGCTCCCCACTCTGTCTCTGGTGAATCTTCTCACACACACACCCCCGACACCTCTGGCCTACACCCCGGTTCTTGCATACATAAATAAATAAAATAAATTTTTAAATAAAAAAAGTTTCTGATAAGAAAAAAAATTTCATCTCATAATGAAAAAAGAGGGAGTAGGTGATGGAACCTTAATTAGACTTTAATTTTTTTTCTATTTTTATTTTATTCATGTATCATTGTCTCACAAAATCCTATAGGTTTCAGGCATATAGTTTTACTACTTGACATCTGTATATACTACATTGTGCTTGCTTCTACCCATCACCATACAACTGACCTTTTTTACCCGATTTACCTCTCTCCGTTTCCCCTTTATCCTTCTGGTAACTACTATTTTGTCCTTATGTCTAAAAGTTTGTTTTGTTTTGTTTGTTCGTTCATTAGTTTTGTTCATCTTCCACAAATGATTGAAATCATATGGTGTTTGTTTTTCTCTGTCTGACTTATAATATTCTCTAGTCCCATCCATGTTGTTACAAATGGCAGAATTTCACCTTTTTTGATAGCTGACTTCTATTCCCTATTTTCATCTACCAATCTGTGGTTGTTTCCAAACTTTGGTTATTGTAAGTAATGTTAGGATCAACATAGGGGTGAATATACCTCTTCAAATTAGCACTTCATAGTCTTCATTTATCCTTTAGGATAAATTAGTATTTTCATATATGCCCAGAAGTGGGATAGCCGGATCATATGGTATTTCTATTTTTAGGGGGAATCTACGTACTGTTTGCCATAATGACTGATCTATACCCACCAACAGTTAACCTTTTGAATTGTGCTTCCATTTAAATCCAAACCCAGTTTCTAATATAGAAGGTATGTCTTATCTTTTGCTGTGTGTGTGTGTGTGTGTGTGTGTGTGTGTGTGTGTGTGTGTAGAAGAACTGGAGACAGAGTGAGGAGCAGAGCAGGTGGATCTACTGAAATACACTGCTAAGGGGAGCAGGGGGTGAGATAGGAGAGGTCTACTGCTCCGTCTGTGAGTTAGCTCCCTGGCCCAATATGGAAATCAGACCATGTTGGTGATAGCGCTGAGACTTAACTCCTAGGCCACTAGGGAGGCCCTGCCTTATCTATTGCAAAGTTAAAAAATGATTGGGACAGGAAGAGTGGGACTGGTGTGTTTTTAGGCAGCTCAGTTTTCAGAAAGATTGTATGTGAAGGCTGATCCCCTTGAAAAGGCTTTATGCCCAGGGAAATGCCAACTCCAATTTGAAGACCTCCAGTTTAGAATGTGATGGAAACAGAATTCTAACCCAGATATGGCAGACTTCCAGCTTAGATTCTTTCAACCACCCTGTACAATTCTAATGTGTCCCTTAACAGTTTGCTTGAAATGATCATGTAAGGAATATTTATCCATTTGGTGGGTTGGAGGGGTGGGAAGAGAGTATATGGAAATAATATATACTCGTTGCTTAATATTAAAATATAATGTCATTATTTTTATATGTTGGTTCTCCATCTAGACCTTGAGCTCCTTGAGGATAAGATTAGTGTTTTATCTATCTTTATGCCCTCAAAACCTACTGAGCTTCAACTCACAAAGTAGGCCCTGAATAAATGTAGAGCAAGTGCTCTTGGAAGACAAGTTTATTTCTGAGTCTCTGATCTGCCTGGAGAAGGGAACCAGGTTTGAAGCAGTGATGCCAACAAGTGCCTTGGTTTTGGAGTATAAGTTCCCATTCTTTTCATCAGTCCCTTCCTCCATTCTACACAACAGGAGAGTTTGTCTTCCCAACTTAACGGCCAACATTTGGTTTCAAAACAAACTCCTTATTTAGTCTGCCAGCTAGATGGCCTCCTACTCCCTCCCCGAGCCCTTCTTTATCAAATTTTTATAGTCTCATTGCTGACCACAGATAATTTTTACCTGGGGGGCTTCAAAGGGACCAGCCAGGCATGTGCTTGACACAATGTTCCATGTGCTAAACCTGAAGGCCTGAAAAACCTCCAGTCCATGCAGGCTTCACTGCTTGTTGCTGTTCCCCAGCCCAAAGTCAGCAGGATGGTGTTTTCCATGCTCCAGCATTCATGTGTCACCATTACAATTTTTTGTATATACAAAAAGCCAACTTAACTTACATCACACCTTTCTTTACCCTAAACACCATCTTAAGTTTTGTCCTGAGCAACATTATCCAGGTAATGACAGGCTTGATGCTTTGTGTATACTTCTGGTGCATGTTTTTAAAAGTTCATTATTATTAATATTTTTTAAATGTTAGTTGGTGCACTATGTAAAACAATCTCACTAGCACATGACAGGAAATGCCTGGTTCTATGCAGGAAGTTAAGACTCTGGAGCTCTCTTGAGCCTTTTTTATGAATCAAGAACCATGCTAAGTCTTCATAAAGGATAACATGTTTTGGGGACTTCCCCCCATACACACTCATGGAAAACATAGAAAAGTTAAAGGAAGAAAAATTGACACCTCTTTTCATTCTACTTTGATTAATATAAAACAGATCCAGGTTTAAAATCTGCCTCAGACATGCACTTGTTATGACATCTAGGACAAGTCACGTAACTTCCTGAAGCCTCACTTTATTCATCTGTAAAACTGGCACAGTAACACCTATATTGTAGGACTTTGGTGAAGATTAAGCAACATAACAGAGATAAAGCACTCTACCATAGTAAGTGATATCGTATTAAGAGCTTCACAAATTTTTTAAATGTGATTCTTATCTCCATAAATTTGTGGTCGCATTATATGTTTGGATCTTTTTTCTTATTATATCTTGAGCATGAAATTATCTTTGGCCACACATTTACTTACTCATTTATTTTTAAGGGGGGGAAATCTTTCACCACAGAATAAAATTTCTTACTATGAGCACACCATTATTTATTCTATCAAAAATCTTTTGACTTTTAATTTTTTGAACATTTTAAGTAATGCTGTGATGACAATACTTATACTTAAATCTTGGTGCTCGTTTATGACTAGGTTGACTTTCTAAAAAATGGAATTTTTATGGTTCTGTTGGTTTTTTTCCTCAGTTGCTCTCTAGAAAGGTTGTACTGTCACCAACACTGGACAAAAATGGTATTATATATTTTAAAAGTCTTGCTAATTTCATTGGGATGTGTCAGGTACTATTGACAAACCTCACCTCATTTATATTCACTACAACCCTATGAAGTCCACTTAGTTAGTCTTCCCTCTTTAGCAGATGGGGAAAATGAGACTACTCGAGTTTAAGTTCTTACCCACATCAGCAAATTGCTGGGTCAGCCTGCTGGTCGGTCCTTCACATGCCCACTGTGGTCTCTCTCCTATACCACACTGCCGCCTGCTGGTGCCCATGGGTAGGGTGTGAAGCACTGAAGAGCCTCAAAGCAGAGTCCGTATTAGTAGTGAGTATGTAAGAGAGTGGTGTTGCAACAACCATCTGATGGCAAGGCCTGAAAAATAAGGGGAAAGACATCAAGCTGTACATTTAATATTTATGTACTTTACATGTCACTTCATAATTTAAAAAAGAAAAATTAGGTGGTTTTTTTTTTGTTTTTTTGTTTTTTTGTTTTTACATTTTAAAAGGACAGGTTTATTAGGAAAAAGAGAGACACCTGCATAGTCACAGGTGGGCAGGAGAACTGCCAAAAATTAGGTTTTATTTTTTTAATAGAAAAGAGGAGGGAAGACTTTCCAGGCAGGCACTGAATGAGTTAATAAAAATAGCTTACATTTAACAATCTCTTACATAAGCTGAGGTCTGCACTAAGGGCATTGGGAATGATAATTCAATTTTCATACAATCCCTATTGATGAGAGCACTCACCAGCCCATCCTCACTCATCATCCCATCCCCATCGTGCCCTGGCACCAGAGGCACCAGAGATAAGCTAAACTAAACATAAGCTAACAGCAATTAAGAATTACAATGGATGGGTCAAAAAGATGTGGTACATATACACAATGGAATATTATTCAGCATTCAAAAAAGATAAACACATGCAATTTGCAGCAACATGGATGGAGTTAGAAGGGATCATGCTCAGCGAAGTAAGAAAGAAAGAGAAAAATATCGAATGGTTTCACTTATAACAGGAATCTAGAAATACCAAATAAGAGAGAGATATTCAGTGAGGGAGGGGGAGGATAAGGGTTCAAAATGGGGGAGAGGGGAGCACAAGGGACTGTGGTGATGGTTCACTGGTGAATCAGTGGTGGGTAACCCACGGGGAATACGTTATAATGTAAAAGATACAAATAATAATAAATATTAAAAAATAAAGGTAAATTATATCTCAAAAAAATTACAATAGAGACTCCTGCCCAGGGCAGTAAATCCCAGAACACCCCCCGGCAGTAGAGACGTCTCCCTCCGCACCCCAGTAAATCCCAGCAGACACCTCCTCCCACATAGGAGACTCCCGTGCATGCAAAAAATTCCAGCAGCAGCATTATCCTATAAAAACCCATTTCCCAATCTCCTGGCACGACTCTCACTCAGCCTGCAGAGGGTCATCCCTCTTGGACTTTCAGTCAGTCTTGGACTTTCAGTTGACTTTCAGTCAATACTGATACAAATACAAATAAAGCCCACTTCAGCCTGATACTTTTGGCGTCTTTCTTTTCAAACATTTTCTAACACCTATAAGGTAACACTATTATTTGTGCTTGAAAGATGAGGAAACAGAGGCACAGAGATGGTTAAGTAACGTATTCCAGGTGACACATCTAGTAAGCAGAATGGTCAGGATTTGAGGTAGGTAATTTGGCTCTTGATTAAGGCAGGCAGGCAGAGAAGGCAAAGCAGTCAGTCACTAAAGTTCTGTCAGACTGAGAGGCCTCTTCCCGCATTCTAGATTGGCTACCCTATGGAGATTTAGTCAGACCTGATTACTACACAGATTAATGCATAATTCAAGGAGCCAACATGTGTTTTCATCAAAACAATGATGTTGCTACTTGTCCTTTTGAGTTGTCTTCCAGTGATCCCAAACTGGAACTTTGTTGGTTCCAGTTTTATGAGACTGGTAGAAAAGCCTTTGAAGCTCAACCAGTTACTGGGTCTCTCAGGGAAGAGTACCCATCAGAACCAGGATTTCTCTATTCAGACTAGACACTGGGTGGTGAATTCCAAGTGCATAATAGATGCCTGACAGTGACTCACACCATACATTGCCACTTGTGTTCTATACCTATTCCAGGCCCACTGAGTCCTCTGGAAATGCCCCTCATTTACTTGCTCCCCTGCTGTAGCAGTTTAGAGAATGAAACACCCAAAGAAGGAGTGGGGAATAGATTTTCCAAGGTCAGTGTGGCAAATCCATTATAGAAATACAAAGAAAGTAAGTGCAAGAACGTGTCTAGCAGATGGGGGCTGGACATGGACCTAGAACCAGAGTTGGGTAAGAGTGAGTAGCTGGAGGAGAGAGGGACTATGAGTTTCCATGTGAAGTGCTCTCAAGTCCTACCTACAAGGAGGAAGGAAGAAAAGAACACAGGGAAGCTATCTTGAGTAGTCATAAAATTAAGTAATCAGCTATTCTGTACCATCCTGATACAAATATTAAGAAATGGGAACTCTCAATATGTACCTATTCAAGTAAATATAATTTGCTGGAGGCAATTTTTCAGTGTGTATCCAAAGCCTCACTCTTGTGACTAATCAATTCAACACAAAGTCAAGAAATGTGTCAGGCCCTGGGCTAGGATCTGGGGTGTAGTGTCCACAAGCAAAAGGGTGTCTTCCCAAAAAGAAGCTAACTGTGGAGAATGTATTTCCAGAAGAGTGAAAGAAGAGATCCAAAGGAGGGAGCAGCAGCTCATAAAATTAAGAAAGGGTGAAGTATTTTTTAAATGAGGCTTGAAGGACCACAAAGATTTAGGCTGGAAAGGATAAGACAAAGGCTGCAGGCCAACTGAGTAGCAAGTGAAAAGGAAATGACAGAAGTTGCATGTATACACGCTGGTGAGCCCAAGATGAGTTTGGCTAACAGAAAAAGACCTTTTCAGACTTTAAACATCATGTAGGGAGCCTGCACCTTGTCAAAAGCAACACACACACACACACACACACACACACACACACACCCCATACAAAAGACACTGGAAGACTACAACCCTAAATGCCAACTTATTTTTTCATGTGAGATTATGAGTAATTTATATGGCATCTTTTTGCTTATTTTTCCTAATTGTCCTGCAGCAAAATGAGTTATTTTTGTAATAAAAATTATGTCATGTTCAGAGGTGCCAGACACCTCTGACTTCCATTGGGTTAACACTAGCCTTTGTTTTATCAAAGACGGTAATTTAATAATCGTAAATTTAATAAACTTTCTTTCACGTATGCTATATTTTACAATTCAGAAAGTGTTAAATAAGCTGTAGGTACTTATTTTTAATATCGTATACATTTTCTTGCGTCTTTAGTACAGTGCTGCATAATTTCGAAGCCAAGTTGGCATTTGAATTGCAAACTCCGCAAGGTTTGTTGGTTTACCCGCCTGGGAGGACTGCACTTCAAACCCCAGCAGGCATTGCGACGGGCTCCCCGGGAACTACGGAGTCCGAGAGAGGGGCTGGGCCCTACGGTCCTTTCCCTCCCAGAAGCCCGCGGGCGGCTCACAACGCGTTCGTATCATGGCCGCGGGAGCCGGGACGGCGGGCCCCGCTTCCGGCCCGGGCGTCGTGCGTGACCCGGCGGCGTCACAGCCGAGGAAGCGGCCGGGCCGGGAGGGTGGGGAGGGCGCGCGGCGATCGGACGCGATGGCGGGAGGAGGCGGGAGCAGCGACGGCAGCGGGCGGTCTGCAAGCCGGCGGGCGTCCCGCAGTGGCGGGCGGGCTCGGCGGGGGCGCCATGAGCCGGGGCTGGGTGGCGCCGCAGAGCGGGGCGCGGGGGAAGCACGATTGGAAGAGGCGGTCAACCGCTGGGTGCTCAAGTTCTACTTCCACGAGGCGCTGCGGGCCTTTCGGGGTAGCCGGTACGGGGACTTCAGGCAGATCCGGGACATCATGCAGGGTGAGGGCCGGGCCGGGGGCAGGAGGCTGGGTCGCCTGGGAAGGGGATCTTTCGGGTGCAGGGGTCGGGATCGAGGGTCGCCGAGCAAATGATGTCTTCTTTCCCAGCTTTGCTTGTCAGGCCCTTGGGGAAGGAACATACCGTGTCCCGGCTGCTCCGGGTTATGCAGTGTCTGTCGCGCATTGAAGAAGGGGAAAATTTAGGTACGGCTATTTTTGTGTTCTTCTTTGAGCTTACTTATTTAGGGTTATGTTGTTTTCCAACTCAGATCACGATCTGAAGGTGCGGTACTATGTTTTGATCACAGCGGCCTTCTTCCTTCTAGGATGTCTTTTCTCTGGCTCTGTGTTTTTCTCCACTTAAGATTCTCTTGGTTGCTTTTCTGGTTGTTTTTTCCCCCCCTCCCACCAGTTTCCTGCTCGTCCCAACTTTGTTGCTATATAAATTGAGTTAAGATGGACATCTTTTTGCCATTGTAGAGTGGTTTTTCAGAGTTTAGGCACACTTTTTTCTCCCTGAATTGAACTTGACAGGTGTTTAGCAAAACTGTCTTTAGCTTCTCACTGCTAGTATCTGACCGGGATGTGTGTATTCTGAAATTTGAGATTCAAATGCATGTGTTAAAGAAATGTTTTTTTAACCTGCCTTTAAAATATTAAGATAGTCACTTCATTAATTTGAATCTGAACTTTTAACATGCTTATAAGCCTGTAGCTAGTCCACCATTTAAATTCAAATCTTACTACTATTTTTGCATGTTTTGCTAAAATATATACATATTTGGACATAGCTTTTCCACTTCTTAGAAAATAGCCTTAAAGTGAAAACTGTGCTCTTTGTCCTAGACTGTTCCTTTGATATGGAAGCTGAGCTCACACCACTGGAATCAGCTATCAATGTGCTGGAGATGATTAAAACGGAATTTACATTGACAGAGGCAGTGGTCGAATCCAGTAGAAAACTGGTCAAGGAGGCTGTAAGGCTCTATTTTTCTTTCTTTCTTTTTTTTTTAATAACTAAAATCAAGGTCTTACAGGATACAATGCTTAACTTTTCTGTGTGGTGTGGTGGGAGAATGGATGGAGAAAGCAAGTGAAATCCCACATGCCACCTCTTCAGGCCACCTCTTCCCAGTTCAGATTTAGAATCCTTAATGGCAAATACCCAGCTATTGTGATTTTGGCAAGAGGGCCACAGTTGCAGGAATGAGCTGGCACTGTCGCTGAACACTAACATTTTGGGAGTTATTACACCATTCAGGTTCACTGTGAAAGGGCTAGATGTACCTGGCCTGGGGCTTGGTCATCCTTGTTTATAATAAACTAAGAATAGGTGGGGCCTTGGGGTATAGACGAGTTATGTCATGCAGTTATCTACAGAAAGAGAAGCTTAGGGAACATTCCCTTTGAACAGCAGAGTCAGGTGCTGGCAGTTTCAGTGAGCAGGAGAAACTGTAATGATAGCAGGCTTAACAGGCAGTGTGCTTGACAAGAAAAAAAAATTAGTGAAGTGTCTAGGAATTTGTGTCATGGTTCAGGTAACTTCAAGTAGTAGAACTTATATTTATTTAAAACATGAAAGTGGCTATGGGAATCAGTCAGGAAAACTTTCTTTTCCAATAACTGAGATTAAAAGTGTGGAAGCAGATGGTCAGGTGGGGGATGAAGAAAACTAGCTCACCACTGCCTTGGTAGAAAGTAAGGAAACAGGTAAGGAAAGAAAAGGGTACTCTCTAAAAGGATGGGATCTTAAACTGGGCTGAGGGGGTGGGGAGATAAAATCTTGCACCATTAAAAAACAGTTAATATGTGAGGTACAAATTTATTCAGTTAAGGACCTTGGGTAGGAACTACTTTTGGTCTTCAAAGAATGCCTAGATATTACTATTCAGTTTCAGGGAGAAACAATATCAAGAAAATATTTTTAGTATAATTTCAGTAAAAATATTTTAGTATAGATAAGTTTTGTGGTGGAGGAGATATACCAGACAAGACATATTAGCAAGGCATTATTGTTACTGTTGTTTAACAAACTACCCTAAAGACTCACTGCCTTCTTGGCGCTTATCTGAAAACTTCAGCTTCTCACCCATCCATGTGGTAGCTTACAATTTGGTAGCTTGCTTCCCCTCTGGCAAGTGATCCAAGAAAGCTTGAGCCCAGACAGAAGAGAGAAACGAGTCTTTTATATAACCAATCTAGGAAGTGTATCATCACTTTTGCCATATGCAGTTGGTCACACAGACTATTCCAACTCTAGATTAGTGTGTAGAATGGGACCATGCAGGAAGTTGAGAGATTTGAGGGCTATTTTAGAGGCTATCTACAGTTATCTTAATATCCTAGTTATTAAGATATTGTATCACTTGTCTCTTCCATTTACTTTTAAAAAAATTTCTCATGCAGAGTCATAGAACCTGTTAATGGTCATCCTTAGGAAAATACCTTGAGATGCCTAGGCTCAATGAGACTTTTCTATGCTTTTAAACTTTGTAAAGTATCACAAAAATTAAAAGAATTTTACTTCTTAAAGTGTATCAGTAAGCTGTTTATTAAGTTAGAACTTCTCATGTATGGTTTGGAAGTCTCTACAGGTTTCCAGGATCTTTTAGGGGTCAAAATTATTTCCATAATGTTGCCAAAACATTGGTGCAAAAGCAATGATGGGTAAAATTGTTGGTGCTTTAGTACAATCTGTGGTAAGCTTCATTGCAGTCTTCACTGCCTGTGCTTGCAGGAAACAAAAAAGCCAGTTCCCATTAAGAATGCCTTTGATGAATAGTAAAAAATATTAATGTCATTAAGTCTAGACTGTTGAGCAAACATCTTTTGAGTACTTTGTGTGACAAAGGAAATTTTGCCTAAGCATCCTTGCTTCGTACTGAAATGGTTGTCTTCAAGAAAAGCACTTGTGTGATTGAGTTGCATGCTGATTAAACTGCTTTTTTAATGGAGTACTGTTTTTACTTGACAGAACTTACTAACTGTGGTTATTCAGATGTTGGTGTTTTGCAGTTATTTTCTTGAGAAACAACAAAGTGAACCTGTCATTTCAAAGAAAACAGTTGACAGTATTTGTTGCTAGTGAGAGAATTCAAGTTTTCAAGTGAAATTTAGAATTTTGGAAAACTTGTATTTATGTGGTTGGTAGCTTCCCAATATTTTATTAGACTTTTCTGATAAGATTGGTGTGGTGATATTAACAACTGTGATTTAAACTATTTTTAATGAATATGTCAACATTTGGAAAATCTATATAAATCACTGAATCAGTATTTTCCATAAGATCAGTGCATGCGATTATAAAATCATGGGTAAAAGATCCATTTTACATGCAAGATAGACTAATAGGCTTTAATATAACAGATTATGAAAAGTTCACTTGTCAAAATTTGGTGTAGAATCAAAGAATAGCCACAATTTTCTGAGAGGGCTATTAAAATACTCCTCCCTTTTCCAACTTTATATCTGTACGAGGCCAGATTTTTTTTTAATATATCTCAAAACAACATCAGAACAAAATGAATGCAGAAGCAGATACCAGAATCCACCTTTCTACTATTAAGCAAGATATTAAGGAGATTTGCAAAAACGTAAAACAGTGCCACCATCCTCATTAAACTTCTGTCTCAAAAAATAGAGTAATTTTTCATAAAGATGTTACTGTGTTAATCTGTAATGAGTTTGTTATTTTTTAATGAATTAATACATATTCTAAAATTTTCTCAGTTTTATATTTCTAATACAGTGGCCATCAACAGATATAAAGCATAAACAAAAGCTCTTTGGAGTCTCCTTAACATTTGAAAAGTATAAAAGAATTTTGAGCACTACTTCTATAAGCTGTTACTGATATTGAGACTTTGTTGGTTTTGTCTTCATAACTAAAAAAAACCCTCATTTTTCTTTGGAGAACAGAGAAGAATGTGTAGGGCATGTTCTTGCAAATGCAGTTATCTGTTGCTTTTTCCTGTGCAACATTCTTCCCTGCATCTTTTGTAGCAGCACCTTGATTTTCTTTTGGGGCCTTAGCCATTTTCGGGGCTGGTACATCAGACAGTCTTAGAACTTTATTTCTTGAAACAAAAAGCTTTGTCATGACTTTTTGAGCATTCTGGCTTCTCAGAACAGGCTGGCTTCTTTCAGAGCTGGCTCCTTTAGCTTGTCTTCACTTTATGAGTTTGGTTTTCTCTTTCTTTGTGCTTTATCCCAACAAAAACCCATCTTACCTATACGGAAGGTCTGTGCTTAGAACTTTTTTGTTTAAAGTAGCAGAGACTATTGCTTATACATTTTAAAAAGATAAGCTCATAGCACATACTTTTAAATTAGAATTTCAAAGCATTCACCTTTCCTTGTTTCACAAATTAAATATAGTAGGGTCTATGTTTCAGCAAAGCTACAGTAAGCATACTCTTTATTTCTCCTAGTGAAAGTATTAGTCCTGGACCAACTGCATGGAACCTCTAAATGGTAATAAGCAGACAGGTGGAAAGCCAACATTTGAAGGTCCACCAAGCTAGTAATGAGTAGTTCACCACTCTTTCCCCTCTTTGGTATCACCTGGTGTGGACTTGAAGGCTCCTGAAACCTGGAAGTGTTCTCCAGGTGTGAAAAGGAAATCCCAAGAGAGGTTCCTTCTGGTTTGAGGAATAGGAAGGAGAACTAGGGTTGGAGAGGGCAGGAGAAATCCCAGTTTTGTCTCCCCCTCCCCCCTTTTGCCTTCTCTTCTGCTCTGCATTACTCTTCAGGAAGGCTTCAGGCTGTCATCCAAGGACACCTATAGTGACAGAAATGGAAGCATCTCCCCTGACTATGATATTGCTGAAATGAAGTTTCCATCAATAAATCATGATTGATGGTAACAGATAATTCTTCAACAGAGATTTCAGACTTTGATGGAGTCTGCAGCTTTGATTTTATATTCAACTTTTGACACTTTAATTTTGCTTTTATCAAGATTATTTTATTATGTGGGGAAAGGTATTTGGATAGGCAGGCAGTACTATACTGGTGGCAAGAAGGCAGACACCTAACCATTCTAACAATGGCGCTATGATCCCCCAGACTCAGGGCAAATTCCATTGCTTTTTTTTTTTTTACTGTCTATTCTGTCACTTACCACTAGATGCAGATGTAGGTAGTGTGTTATAGAATGGGGAAACTGAAGCCTGGGAAAGCAAGACTCGTTCAATACTTAAAAAATCAGTTATTGTTACCCACACTATATTAGTCTAAAGGGGAAAAAAAAAACCCAACATGGTCATAAAAGTTGATACAGAAAAAGCATTGACGACATTCAACATTAGTTCATGATAAAAACAGCAAACTTGAAGGCAGTTTTCTCAAACCAATAAATGGCATCTATAGAAAACCAACAGCCAACATCCTACTTAATGGTGAAGGATGGAGTGCTTTGTACCTAAGATCCAAACAAGGCAAATGTCTGTTCTTACCATCTCTATTCTACATCATTTTGGCCTAGCAAGTGTAGTATGTGAAGAAAAAGAAATAGAACAAGAATAGAAACAGAAAAAGCAACAAATTTGAAAGAAAGGAATTAAATTGTACCTATTTGCAGATTACATGTCTATAGAAAAATCCCATGGAATGGCTGATAGGGCAAATACCCAAGTACTACAAAGAACTTACATAACTCAACAAAAAGAAAACAACCAAATTAAAAAATGGGCAGAAGAACTAAACAGACCATTTTCCAAAGAAGATAAATGGATGGCCAAGAGACATATGCAAAAATGCTCATCACTTGTCAGTAGGGAACTACAAAACAAAACCACAATGAGGTGCCACCTCACACCTTTGAGAATGGCCTGTATCAAAAAGACCAAAATAGCAAGTGTTGGCAAGGGTGTGGAGAAAAGAAAACCTTTTTGCTCAGAATGCAGACTGGGCCAGCCCTCTGGAAAACAGCATGGAGAATTCTCAAAATCTTAAAATTAGATTTACCTTTACACCCAGCAATCCCACGCCTGGGTTTCTAGCCAAAAGATTCAGAAACACTATTATGAATGGATACATGTTCACTGCAGCACTATTTACAATTGCAAAGTTATGGAAACAACCTAAGTACCCAACTACAGATGAGTCAGATTAAGATGATATATATGTACACAATGGAATATTAAGTGATTTAAAAAAAGACTTGCCATTTGGGAGAACATGTATGGAACTGGAGGGGATTATGCTAAGTGAAATAAGTCAGAAGGAGAAAGACAACCAGATGACTTCACTCATGTGGAATACAGAAAAACAAAGGGAC
Organism: Scalopus aquaticus; assembly: GCA_004024925.1. Taxonomy (NCBI): domain Eukaryota; kingdom Metazoa; phylum Chordata; class Mammalia; order Eulipotyphla; family Talpidae; genus Scalopus; species Scalopus aquaticus. Next base: position 26,502 of record PVIJ01003136.1, read on the forward strand.
AGAGTAACTAACCTAAACAAATTCTAGAAATCTGACCGTAAAACTGAAATTACGGGGTGGGTAGGGAGGGCAGCATGGAGGGGAGGGGATCCAGTGGAATATGGTGAACGATTATGGATGCTTTAGTGGAAATGGTGTTGTAACATACATCTGAAGAGCTATGAATTTATACCCCCAAATTTTGTACAATGTTGTAAACCACTACTAACTAAAAAAACAAAAACAAAAACAACCGTGGAATATATAGAAAAGCTATACTAAGAAGCAAGATTGTAAGATACAAAGTCTGCACACTAAGAATCATTTCCTTATATTAGCAGTGAACAAATTAAAATGAAATTACTGAAACAGTGCGATTTACAATAGCTCCTTGGGTATAAGTCTAGCAATACGTGTGTGGAATCCATGGAAAAATACAAAATGCTGATCAAAGAAGGAAGCCCTAACAACTGAAAAGACCATGTTCGTGGATTGGGAAACAATCTAGTTAAGATGTCAATTTTCTCCAGTTGATCTACAGATTTAATATAATTGAAGTCACAGGATCAGCAGAATTTTCTGTAGATATAGGCTGATTCTAAAATACATTTGAAAAGGCAAAGAAACTAAAATAACTGGAATAATTTTGTGAAAGAACAAAATTAGAGGACTTACTACCCAATTAAGAATTATTACAAAGCTATGGTGTTCATGACTGTTGGCTACATGAGTGGAATAGCAGAAAGAGTCCAGAAATAGACCTAAACAAAGATGACTAGTTGATTTTTGACAAAAATGTGAATGCAATTCAACGGAGAAAGTTATGCAATGGGAAAAGGATAGTCTTCAACAAATGGTACTGAACAATTGGATGGCCATCCACAAAAATGAAACCTAACCTAACTCATACAAAAATTAAATTTAAATTGGTCACAATCTAAATTTAAATTATAAGGCTGCTGGAATTTTAGAAGAAAAAGAAAATCTTTGTCTTAGATTTAGGCAAAAGTTCTTAGGGGGCCTCACTCACCAGGGAGGGGTTTAAGTCTCAGCGCTGTCAACCACCCTGGCCTGAGTTCAGTCCCCGGCCAGCTAACCCACATGTGGCATAGCAGACCTCACCTGTCTTGCCCGCTGTTCCCCTCAGCAGTGTTCTACCTGTTCTGCACCCCATTCTGCCTCTGGTGAATCCTCTCGCCCTCACCCCCAGGACCTCTGGTCTACACCCCATTTCTGTGCACAAATCTTTTTTTAAAAAAGTTCTCAGAGGGCCTCCCTGGTGGCGCAAGGGGTTAAGTCTCAGCATTATGAAGCTATCACAACCACTGCAGCACAAGTTCGATACCTGGCCAGGGAGCTGATCCAAATGGCGCAGCAGACCTCTCCTGTCTGGCCCGCTGCTCTCCTCAGCAGTGTGTTTCAGTCAGTCTGCCTGTTCTGCTCCCCACTCTGTCTCTAGTGGATCCTCTCACACACACACCCCCAACCTCTGGCCTACACCCCAGCTCTTGTATGCATAAATAAATAAATTTAAAAAATGAGATATGACACTAAAAACATGATGGAAATATGAGCAAATATTGATAAACTGGCCTTAATACAAATTTGAAAGTTTGAAAAACACTAAGACAATGAAAAGATGGGCCTCCCTGGTGGCACAGCAGTTAGGCGCTGCGCTGTGGAGCTGTCGGCAGCGATGACACGAGTTCGACACCTGGCCAGGGAGATTTCCACATGTCACGGCAGAACTCTCCTGCCTTGCCCGCTGCTCCCCTCAGCAGTGTGTTTCTTTTGATCTGCCTGTTCTGCTCCCCACTCTGTCTCTGGTGAACCCTCTCACTGCCCCCACACCTCTGGTCTGTACCCCAGCTTGTATGCATAAATAAATCTTTTTTTTTAATATATATTTTTAGTTATTTATGTCTTTTACATTTTGTATTCCCCTTGGGTAGCCCACCACCAATTCACCTGTGAGCCATCTCCATGGTCCTTTGTGTTCTTTTCTATTCCATTTTGTGCCCGTTTCCTTCCCTCCCTCCACCTCCCTCTTCCCCCCCAACCCCCACTGATTGTCTCTCTCCCACCCGGCCTCCCTTTAGTCCTGTTATAAGTGAAACCATTCAATATTGCATAAATAAATCTTTAAAAAAAAAAGACAATGAAAAGATAAGGTATAGACTTGAAGGAAGAACATATTTGCAAAATCATGCTAAAGGACATGCATCCAAAATATGTAAAGAGCTCTCAAAACAGCCCGATTTTTAGCTTATGCATTTATTTTATTTCTGTGTAGAACTGGGCTGTAGGCCAGAGGTACGGGGATGGAGGACCCACCAGCGAGAATGGGGAACAGAACAGGCAGATTTACTGAAATACACTGCTGAAGGGAGCAGCGGGCAAGACAGGAGAGGTGCAACAAACCATAAGTGGGTTAGTTACCTGTCCGGGAATCAAACTCAGGGCTGCAGCGGTGATAGCAGCGATGATAGCACTAGGCCATCAGGGAGGTGGAGCCCTATTTTTAAAATGGCAAGCGACTAACAAAAAAACCATACATATGGCAAATAAGCACATGAAAAGATACTTGACATCATTTAGTCAATAGGTAAATAAAAATGAAAACCTCACTGAATATTAAGACATACCTATCACAATGTGTCAGTATTAAAGAATACTGACACATACTAATGAGGTGGTGGAGCAAGGGGAAGTCTTACATTCATATGTGGCTGACAGTTATAACTACTTAAGAGAACAGTTTGGCCATTTTTTATAAAAAGCTGAACATACATTTTCGAGTTAAGCATGACTCAAATCCTACTGCTGAGTATTTATCGCAGCAATATGAAAAATTATGATCACACCAAAAACTGCATCAAAATTTTAACATCTATTTGTAAACACCAAAATTGCAAACAGCTCAAATACCCTTCTGTGTGTGTATGAGTAAACTGTCCATCCATACAATGGAATACTGCTCAGCAATAAGGAACTATGGATATGCACCAATATCCATGGGTCGCAATGGCTTACTGAGTGAAAGCCAGTCTGAAAGCTACATCCTTTAAAAAATAAGTACAGCATACAGTATGATTGTATTTATATGACACGAGAAGAAATGGTGAAGAGTGGTTCACCTGGGTTTAGGAATGGGGAGAGGGAGAGTTCAGAGGGGCAACACAGAGGCTTTGGATACATCGTTTTCTATCCTCGTTACGGTTAAGAGAAGTCAGTACGTGCATTCAAACAGAACATACACCACAGAAAGGTCAATTTTAGTGTATGCAGCTTTAATAAAATTTAAAAATAGAGGACTTCATGATTTATAAAAAGCAAGACCTTTGTATTAAATATAGTCAGTATAGTTTTCCTGCTGGAAATACGAAAGTGAAGATGGTCATCTGATTAAAGTAAGAAGATGGACTTTGTACCTTCCCAAGGATTAACAGCGGTGCTTGGTATTCAGAAGTATTTGACCTGTTCCCTTTGCCCTAAGGTTGTGCTCTGCATGTGGAAGACAGGATCACTGAGATCAGTACTTGCTGAATTCCCTGCTATTCCTCCTTTTCTTGGTATCTTTAAATTCTTCCCTGTGAAGACTGAAAATGTCTATGGCCAAAGTTTCCCTCTGTGTGTGTTTCTTACATCTTTCTTTGAAGTAGAATTTATCCTATTAGATAACTCAAGAGCTCCCAATTTCCCCTGGCTTTTATAATTGCTAAAAATTGTACATGTTTTTAAAATATACTTTTTAATTTCCAATCACTGATTTTTTCCCTATGCATCTGTTCTCTTGGGGTTTCTTTATGGAAGGACTCTTTTTCTTTGTGGCTGGTGAGAACTCTTCCTACCTGGAACTTTGTCCTCTTTCTGCCTGTGGACAAGTTGGGTTTGTTCATCTTAACAATTCCCTGCACACTGGTTGGAACTGACAGGGGGGGTGGGGGTGTGTGTATGGTAGTGAGTATGTTGGTTCTACAGAACTGGCCTCAGGCCTTTCCTGAAGGGAGCTAGCAGAACTCTGTGGTTCTCTCTCTTCCCTACTCCACTTAAGTCAGATTTTTGCATTAAAAAATAACACTACCAGTTGTTCTGGGGACCCGAAATTACAGGGATCTGGAATGACTCCTGTCTATTCTGCCTTTCCTCAGAAGGTCTATAATTCAGGGAATGAGATTTTGCTCTATTGGTCTTTCCACTCCCCCCTTCCCCCAATCCAGTGTTGTACTGAAAATCTAGAGAGCTTATGGCTGTTCACGATACTTGAACAATAATTGTTAGCTTTTAAATACAGGAAGTGACAGAATATGAAAAGGTTCTTGGGTGTGAAAGACTCAGTTTTACTTTCTAGTAGAGTTAATTTTGATATTCTGATTACACCTGTCATTATTAACAACAGTTTAAAAAAAGGTTTTCCCCCTTTTGTAGGCTGTCATTATTTGTATCAAAAACAAAGAATTTGAAAAGGCTTCAAAAATTTTGAAAAAACATATGTCCAAGGACCCTACGACTCAGGTAAATTTGATAAATTTGATGGATTTTTGACTTAGTCCATCTCATTGCGTTTTGTGGGGAAATACAGAAAAGGTTCTTTGTCAGGAATGTTATCTAAATACTCATCTTTAATATTCAGCACCTTTGCATGTTGTCTTTTATATGCAAGATCTTACTAGTAGATGCCATGCCAGTCTGGTTTGTGACATAATATTTAAACTATTAGCACCAGGTTTTAAACTAACAATTTTATTAACATTTCTAACTTTATTTACATAAATGTTGATCTTTATATACTTAAGACTCTACCTTAGTGGGGACTTAACTCCTTTATTCTCTGGTGTCAAAAGCTCAGTTGGTACCCTGCTCTTATTTTTTTTTAATAAATTGAAATTTTGGAAAAGTAATACATATATGTACACAGTATAGGCTCTTGAAGAGTAATACATATATGTACACAGTACAAAATTCAAAATGTACAACAAAAAAAATTTTAATGGAAATTCTCTTACCATTGACTCAGCCATCTTGTTCCTCTCCTCAGAGGCAACCAGTATTTTTCGTTTATACTTTCAGAAATATCTATGCATATTCAAGCAAATGAGTATGGATGTGTATATATACATATACACACATAAATTCATTTTCCTATCTTCCCATATACAAATGTGAGCATATTCTACACACTAATTTGAGCGTTTTGTAAACGGATTTTTTCACAGTATATTTTGGAGATTATGCTATATTAGCATTTAAGGAGCTCTTATACCCTTTTCCAGAAATGTTTAAAAATCTTCATTTTCATGTATAAAGGTCCTTCAGATCCTAAGTTCTTCATCTGTATTTTTTAATAGCTGTATAGTAACTCACTGTGGCCAATCCATAATGCACTGATTCAATCTTTATGGTGGGCTTCCATTCCCATGTGTGCCAGTGGTTTCCATTGAGAGCATTGTGAAAGTTTTGATAGTGGTCTGTCTCAGTTCATCATGAATTTTTGCCAAGAGTTCTCCTTTCTTATGTTGGAAATATTGGTCCTTTGTATAGAAGCTGAGAAATGATCTCCTGAACATTATCCGCGACAAGAACTTGGCACATCCTGTTATCCAGAACTTTTCCTATGAGACCTTCCAACAGAAGATGCTGCGCTTCCTGGAGAGTCACCTGGATGATGCAGAACCCTACCTCCTCACGGTGGGCCTTGGCCTTCTCCTCCTGTAACCATGACGTGTCATTGAGGGATGTGCAGGCAATTAGACGAGAACAACTCTCTTTTTAGAAGTGAAAAGAGTAAATGTGTGGAAAAGACTTTGGATTATACGTGCTATCTTCCTTAATTAATGCCTTAAATAGGCAGAAGCAGAGGTCCTGATAGAGGCAAATAAGAATATTCCTGGTCTCCCTCATCTCCCATTTTTATCTCCTCTATGCATCTGTTGTGGTTAAAGTAGAACACTCATTTACAATGATGATGGTTCCCAAAGGAGATGAAATCTGAGTTAAGTTTGTGAGGAAGAGAGGTTTGGTAGATGCAGCATGATGGGGTTGTTAATAGAAAGAAGGCATAACTGGAGCGAAGGAGTGACTAGAAGTAAAAGGCAAAAGAGGCCAAAATAAGGCATTCTTTCACTGGATCAAAAAGATAACCATAAAGAATGGAAATAGGCTTAGGACAGAGTGTGAAAGAATTAGTATCCATTATGTCCTACATGTTCCGTGATAAGGAAAAAGTGAATGAGATGGTGCAGTTTTTATAAAACCAAGATTTTGAATGTTGAAAATAACCTACCTTGTAATAGGTCTGCCCGGCCCCTAATATATGGTGTCAGTTATCATAGCAGTCATTTGGCAAATTCCAGACTATTTTTAAAGCAGAGAGTTTGGAATATTTAGGGAGTGTCAAGACAGCGTGAGCCTGGCCTAGGATTCTTTTCTGTGTAATCCAAGTAACTGGAAAATAACCTGCCACTGTTTCTGGGTAAAGATAGAGCTTTCAGCTACTAAGACACCACTTATTACAGATAACCATAGCTGAAACAAAATGGTGGTGGACTGACTGGAAATGTATAAAACTTTGGAAAGAGGGAGACATATGAGAAGTTGGAGCTAGAGCAAAATTGGCCTACGCAGGGTTTTATGTGGATAGGTAAGGATTTTCAAATAGTTATTAATAAGACAAAACATTGTAGAAATATAGTCATAAAAAATTCTGTACACAAACAAAAAAGACATATAGCTATTTCTAAGTTTGAAAAAAAGTTTGACTTTTATACATGATGCCAAAGGTACACTTGGGGTTCAGAAAACTAGATTAACAGTGAGATTGAAAAGACAGATGAGGAGATATAGAATGACATCATGTAATTATTTGTTGTCCAAAGGTTAAATAAAGAAATTTTACAATATCAAGATGGTTAGCACCACTCAGATTGAGATCTCCTTTAGATAACTCTGAGCTATTTTTTGAGGAAGACAGAAGAAATTTGAGATAAATCTTGTTACTCTCTCCCTCTTTTTATCCCCCTCCCTTTATTTATTTCTAGATTGGATTTGTGAGTGAACATGTTTGCATATTGAGTATGTTCATGGTGAGAGAAGCAGAGGATAAATGAGATTCTCTAGCTTCCTCTCTTTCTGATGACTGACTTCCTTTCCCAGATGGCCAAGAAGGCTTTGAAATCTGAATCTGCTGCCTCAGCTCCAGCAAAGGAAGAGAAACAGCCAGCACCAGAGCCTGTGGAAAAGCCAATCAGAGAACCTGCAAGGTGAGAGGGATGACCTCTCATGATCACGGTTGAAACACTGGGGTGGCCTGCTTGGAGCAATCTCCTCCTAGAGTAGGATCAGTTTCTCCTGATGGTATGATCTACTAAGGTGTCATGGTTACTCACACAAGGCACTGTGGAAGTTGCAGAACACTCCCTGGGAAAATGAGGATACTGAAGATAGGATTTGGATCCCTGACAGAAATTCTTCAAAGCTTCTTTTCTTCTGTTTCTCTCTCCTTGCCTCACCTGTCTCTACTTAGTACTTCCTTGTGGATACATCTCTTAATACATTCAAGAAACAGTATTCAGACTTGTGAATCAGATGCCCAAGACCATCACAAGATGCTTTTGGGGTCTGGTAGGAAATAATAAAGGAGCAAATTGGGTCTAGGCTAATATAGTGGAGAGCCTGGGCCTGTGAACCAGAGAGGACCCTGTTTCAGTGACTGCTACCACATGACTATATCCGAGGATACCCAAAAGTCAGTTAAGCTTTTGTGTGAGACATCCACATTTTTTCTTTTTCATATTTCTCAATTTTTATGTTTTTTAAGATTTACTTATTTATGCATATAAGAACTGGGATTTAGGCCAGAGGTGTGGAGGTGGTGAGAGGATTCCCCAGAGACAGAGTGGGGAGCAGAACAGGCAGATCCACTGAAATACCCTGCTGAGGGGAGCAGCGGGCAAGACAGGAGAGGTCTGCTGTGCCATGTGGGTCAGCTTCGTGGCTGGGGATTGAACTCATGCTGCAGTGGCTGCAGATAGTTTCATATTGCGAGACTTAACACCTTGCGCCACCAGGGAGGCCCCTCAATTTTTGTGTGTTTTTAATCCAATTTAAGAGAACAAACTTGCAGCAGGACACATCTACCAGCTGGGTTCAGCCTGTAGGCTGCTAGTTTGCCCTTTCTTAGCAATTGTTTACTTAAAGCATAATTGTTCCAAATGATAGATGAACTTTATTTTGAAAGGGCATTTTCTTAATTGTTCAAATACTGTGTGGACCTTCTTACTCTTAGAATTCTTAGATCCCATTCATAAATGTATTATAGGAAAAAAGGGCAGAATGTATATAGTCTTTTATTTCTTTCACATGAGTGTTAGCTGTGCTGGAAGAAGGATCTCAGGGTGGGATTGCCAAGTTGTCAGCTATCTCTTCGGATGGCCTGGGAATTGTCGGGCACTATGCAGCATCCTTACATAATGCAAAGCGTTACTTTAGTCCATAGGGACAGTGAGATAGCTTGCAACCTATAGAGGTCTCTGGAGGGAGAATCACTGGCCTTGTTCCTTTAGGTTTCTCTTATTTGGAGTTTAAACCCCATAATTTAACTTATATATTGTATTTAAAGCCCCTGCTTATTCATTGGATGCTTTCATAAAGGTTGTATCAAGCAGTTTCTAAAAGAAGAGTTCGCAGCATGAGGAGTCCTCTAATTTGAAGCTCCGCACTTTGAAAAAGTGGCTGTGTCAGCAGTGGTAAAACGGATCTTTGTTTGCTTTATTTGTAGGCAGTTAAGGAATACTCCAACTACCATTGGAATTATGACTCTGAAAGCAGCTTTCAAGACTCTGTCCAGTGCGCAGGATTCTGAGGCAGCCTTCTCAAAACTGGACCAGAAAGACCTGGTACTGCCTAATAAAGTCTCCCCACCATCACAAGCCCTCAAAAACAAGAGACCAAGAAAAGATGAAAATGAAAATTCAGCCTCTGCTGAGGGCGAGGGTGGCTCTGAACTACAACCCAAGAACAAGCGCATGACAATAAGCAGATTGGTTTTGGAGGAGGACAGCCAGAGTACTGAGCCGAGCACAGGCCTCGACTCCTCCCAGGAAGTCGTTCCAGCATCACCATCCAAGCCCTCTGTTCCCAACCAACCCCTCCCTGGGGAGAAGACTCCCAAGTATGAAGACCTCCTTTGTAGCAGTTTTGGGGCTGGTTGGTGGTCCTGGTTGGGCCTGTTATTGCTTCCATGAATGAAGTAACTTTCAGCTAAGTTATTCATCACCAAGGCTTGCTCAGACTGCTAGAATGTGACTCGGGAGTGGGAAGTGATGACATAGCCATCCCTGCCAATTCTGAAGTCCCACACCTGGGTCTCCAGGGCTGAATGAGGATGGGAGGCTTACAGAGCCTCTTCCTCATCACTGCTTTCATTACTAGCAAACTTCTGAGTGCCTTATCTACTAAATATTAGTCTTGTTTGTAAAAAAGGAATTTGAATTGAGTCACCTTATACTTTGATCCTTGAAGAGACTTGAATATTTAGTTTTGCACCTTCTATGAGCATTTGAGACTTTGGCAAATACAGTAAATATTTACTAATCACCCACATTCTGCTAGGTTCTGTGGGACAGTGGTTAGAAAGCTCTCATTTTGCTCCCCATCATCACCCCAACCAGGTTTCAAGTTTTGCTACCCTTTGTGCCCTGTGGTGGGTCCTCCCTCCAGATAAGCTGGTGTGCTCACTCTCTCTGGAACACCCTGTTTGTTTCTACTACTGTCTCACTTCTCTCATTGCCCACGGTTGACTGTCATCCTTTCATCGTTGCTTGTCAGAATCCCATCCATCCTTCAAAGGGAAGAGAACCTGATGCTGACTAAGTGTTTCTGTGGGCTCAGCATGTTCGCCTACTGTTTTACTCAGTCTGCAATCCTCACTCTGATACATTATCCCCATTTTATAGATGAGGAAAGTTGAGAAGTCATTAACTTAACGGAAGTCACACAGCTAAAAAGTGGCAAAGTTGGGCTTTGGGATTTTTACTCCAAGTCAGTCTTGACACAAAAATTGTGGTCTGTACACCATGTACACCAGGCTGCATCTTAAACTTTTGCCTCCTCCATCTCTCCTGGTCACCTGCTGTTAAGTCATCACCTCACTGGTTTCCCAAGGCCACTGCCATCTACCACTGTTCTCTGTTGTAGTTGTTTGGGGACCGGTGCTCTAGCATGTCTGCACTAGGTGCCCTGAACTGTGGCATCTGATAGGTGATTTATACTCAGGTACAAATTTGTACTGTGTGCACGACCACCGTGTTTGAAAGTTAAGTTTGGCAAATGGACAGAGCTGATGGGCAAGCAGATGCAGCGCCACACACTTATTCCCATTTGATAGATGGCCTCACTGCTCCTCACAGCTGGCCTGTGGAGTGTAGGTTTACTCCCATGAACAAATGAGGAACTCAAGAGGGTATGATTACAGTGATTTTATAAAGGGGTTCTGTGAAGGTTTTAGACATCCTCCTCTCATATGTCAAGGTTATGAAAGTATGATGGGTATGCAAAAGCAGAGATTGGCAAACTATGACCCCTGGGCCAAATCTGCCTGCCGCCTGTGTTGTAAATAAAGTTTTATGGAATACAGCCATACCCATCATTAACATATTGCCTGGCTGCTTTTGGTGCTATTTTGAGTTGCAACAGAGAGTAAGGCAGAAGGTTACTATCTGGCCCTTTAAGGAAAAAGGGATGCAGTGAGCCCAGCTGTAAAGGGAGGTGCACGTGAGGTGCCCTGGCAGCTCTGAGAAAAGAGATTACCCTGCTTGGCAGAATTAGGGGTGGGGCAAATCTTGCAGAGAAGCAAAGTCAGGCTGGTTTTGAAGGAGTAGGAGGTCATCAAACATAGTGGGGTTGGAGGGTTCTGGGAAGCAAGAACCCTTTGCACAAAGGCATGAGAGCTTGGCATGTTCCAAAAAACATCCTGTAGTCTGTATAACAGAAGAGTGCATGGGAGGATGAGGGGAGAAAAACGTGGATGGGTTGATGGGCTGGATCGCGAGTTTTTTGTTGTAATCTGTTAGACAAAGTTTCTCAAACTGGGCTTTGTGTCACATTTACCTGTGGAACATTTTTAAAAATCCACATTCTTGGATTCCATGACTACTGATTTAGAAGGGACACTGGAGTGCTCTATAAATTGCTTTTCTAATTATACCCCAGATAATTCTAATACAGCCAACCTGAAGGCCTAATAAGACACCCCTTAGGAATTGTGAACTGGCACTGAGGGAAAGGAGGGACGAGGGAGGCTGGAGACGGTTGCCAGATGAGCAGTCAGGGCTTGTGGGGAGCTGGGCAATGGAATCAGGAGGGAAAAGCAAGGTAGGGTATGTCATCTGGAGGATAGAGCCACAACTACTAGATTTTTAATCCTCCATGATACTTTGCTAGATGCTTACTAGATGCTTATTAGCCAAATAATTTTGGTTCCTGCAATTTAATGGCCCATAGCCCACACTTCTATAAAAATAGGTCAACAAATGGTTAATGTTTTAGGCTTTAAGACTTAAGTCTCTGTCACTTAGTTTTGGTTAGGTTTTTTTTTGTTGTTCTTAGAACCCTTTAAAAATGTAAAAACCATTCTTAACAAGGACTATACAAAGACCAGCACTGTAGGCTGTAGTTAGCCTATAACTAGATCCTTCATTGCTCATCAAGTTCTAACTTCAAAGAGGAGCTCAAGGACCAGAAAGTGAGCTGACTTGTCTGGGTGGCAGAACCACCTGACAGTTAAGATGAAGACCCAGATCTCAGTCCCCTCCTCATCACAAGAAATTAGGAAGAACCGAAACATCTGTACATGCAGTAAATGCTGAGTCTGCATAGGTTGTCCACAGAAGAAAGACCCGTTTCACAAATGAAAATGATGGACTGGAGGACCCACAGGTTAAGGTTTGTCCCAGCACTGGGACAAGTAGACAGAAAATATAAACTGTAACCCTGCAACTTTTATGTATAAGTATTGATTAACACGAAATTCCTGAAAAGGAAAATTCTCACGTAATTTTTTTCCCACTTTGTCTCAAGTAAATTTATTCTCAGAAGTAACATTTTGGGGACTAGGATTCAATTTTAAAACAAAAGAAAGGTAAATAACCCACCAATGTCTCAGCCTATAGTTAGGTAATTTTTATAGAAAACTCCTGGGACTCAAGGAATTGTTTTCATGCACATGCACTTACTAAACAAATTGTTTTCTTTACTCATTTGCAAAAATACTCAGCCTTAAAAGTAACTTTCTTAGAGAAGGAGAAAGAAGTTTGTCTCTACTCTCTTGGTTAAGTTTTTCAGATCATTTTGATGTAATTCTCCAAAATCACTTCAGATACATTTCCATGTTTGATTTGCAACAGATGTTAAAATACTGAGGTGAGAGTTGTGCTGTGCTCTGGTCCCAGAGCAGCTAAATTACTAATGAGGAAAACCTAGTTAAAATTGACTAAAAAAGACCAACTATATTTTTTATTTGATAATTTGGGTCCTGGCTTACTTGTTTTGGCACTTTTTTGGTTACACACAAGTACTTAACATTTTATGTTCATAGGAAGGATTCTTGTTTGCTTCTTATTCTTATTTTTGATGGTTTGACTCCTCTGCATTCCTTCGTAATCCCATTATTTAGTTGTATTTCTCCAGTAATGCACAGTATGCATTACTGTGCCAGGGGTCTGGGATAGACAAATGAAGATGTGGTCCTGCCTTCAAGGAGCTCATGGTTAAGGGTCTATCATGAAAAGAGGAGCAGGGGCTTTGTGTGTGTGTTGGGTATCAGTAGTTAGAGCAGGCTTTGTTGAAAAGATGGGCTTGAGAGATGTAGGATTTCACTTGGTGGGGAAGGAATACCAAGCAGAGGGAACATAGATAGGCAACAAAGAATGGATTTTACAAGCGGGAGGTGGAGCAAAGGAGCATGGCTCTGTTAGTGCGGTGGGGAGAAGAGGCACTGTCACAAGAAACTCACACCAGACTGGATGATCTTGATTTCCCCCATGTAGGCATTTAGGCTTCCATGTTTAGGTAATGAGAAGCCATCACAAATAGAGGAGGGATGGTAATTTTAGGACTATTCAGGTGATCGGGGATGGGAAGGGAAAGAGCGAAGGGCAGAGGCTCTGGTTAAGAGGCACCATTGGTTTGGACTAGGGGAAAGAGCAGCCCAGAGATAAGAGATAGAGCATGTCTGTGAAGGAGGAGCTTGCACTTCTGCATTAGAAGAATACTGAGATCTTTGAAAGTCAAAACCAAACCAAAAAAGAAAATGAACAGATTTTGAGGGGTATGGGGAAGTGCTGAACTTGAAGGGTGATCCTGCAGTCCGAGAGATGTCAACATGGACCTGCCTGGCTGGGTCAGGAAAAAGGACAGTGGGTTTGAGAGGTGTGTGTGGGTGAACGTCAAATGGTGTTGCAGGAGAACAGGGCCAAAACTTAGGGCCGAAAGCAAGCCAGGGACAGAATATGGGATGACCTAGGATGAATTTGTTTTACACCTTGTCCTCTCACTGATCTCCCCTCAGAGTACCCAAAGGCAAGTGGAACAGCTCTAATGGGGTTGAAGAAAAAGAGTCTTGGGTGGAAGAGGACGAACTGTTTCCAGTTCAGGGTAAGCTAGGAAATTCTTGTGTTGTTTTTTTTTTTGACACTTGCTGAACTGCTGATGCATGCTATTATAATATTAATGTTCCAGAAAGTGTTTGTCTCCAAACTAGAAAAAGTTTGTTAAGTTGCTCATTTTGATTCATGAGGAGTCAGTTTTATGTCCTTTCCCATTAAACAATGAAGACTGTCAAAGCAACACTTAAAAGAAAATTCCTGGGTTTGTTTTAATAAGCCCTGCATTTATTTATAGTTGATGTTCTTCCTAAAGTCTTTTAATTAAAAAACGTGAAAGTAGTTATTCCCTGCATTTGTTTAAGTACAAAACCTCTTACCAGTTCTTTCATGTTTTTTTCAGGAGATAAGCAGCTTCATTTTTCCATAGTTAATACTAAACTTCATAGCATTTGCATTAGAATCTTCCTCACCACATATTTTGCACTCTAAGGGAAATATCTACGTATTAAACTTTAATTTGGGAGATTCTAAAGACCTTTGAAATACAGCAACAGGAATCTTTGCCAATTTCAAATGTTTTGTCCTTAAAAAATATCTTCACTGCGAAAAATACAATTGGCAAACTCACACAGAAAACGGGAAATAAAGCCAGTAAAAGTGCATTAAATATTTGCACAACAGAATATAAAAGTTACAGAAAATATTCACTTCCAGTGCAGTCCAGACTTGTCCTATTTAGAAATCTGCTTCCACTGTAGTGTGAAATACTTCATAAATGAAAAACAATCTCCTTAGAAGTATCCCTTTCCTAGTCACCTTTCTCCATTGTTTAGGAAGCATTGTTGGAATAGCAGCACCTGCTAAGGCAGACACGCTATCTAAAATTTCATGTTTATGCAACTTTGCCTTTTCTTACAGCTTTTTCACTGGCTCTCATAGGCTTGAAATGACATATCTTTTATAATTCTAGACCCTCCTATAGCTCTCTATAAAATAGCTCTAAAAAATTAGCTCTAAAAATTGTTTTGGGGCATGTTTTTTGAAGCCTGATAATTTCCTATAGTGGGAGGGTGGAACCTGCCTGCATCCCATGTGGTCTGTCAGAACGGAAAAGCATATCACTCTGTTCTTTTAAGTAACTGAACCATGAAAAACACATATATACACCATACTTACGTAACCTATATGCACATATATAAAGGTATATGTATACATACATAGGTATATATGTACATGTATATATCCATCTAGCCATACATTCATTTTTGTATGGGCATAAAATACCACCTCCTCAGTAATTTTAGAAAATGACCATTTTGCTAAAGAGCCCAAAATTCAGGCCACTCACCACTACGGCCTGAGTTCGATTACTGGCTAGGGAGCTAACCCAAATATGGTACAGCAGACCTCTCGTCTCACCCACTGCTCCCCTCAGCAGTGTATTTCAGTAAATCTGCATGTTCTGCTCCCCACTCTGTCTCTGGTGAATCCTCTCATCCTGTGCACCTCTGACCTATACCCTAATTCTTCTATGCAAAACTAAATTAAAAAAAGAGCCACAAATTCATCATTAGCCAGCATTGACTGCCTATGTTTGCATTGTACAGATTCTCATAGGTTGAAATGATAGGTATTTTGCAAACAAAGGACAAAAATAAACTATCCTTTAGTGATATCCTTTATTTTTTCAAAGTTTGTGAAATCTGAATTAAGTTTTTCCCTTTAGGGACATTCTGTCTTTTTCTTATGGTTTGTGCACAGAAAGGTGAACTCTGAAATGAGTCTACTTTTAATGTTTTCCAGCAGCAGCGGATGAAGACAGTGCAACCAGTATAACAAAAAAGCAGGTAATTAAAAATTCTTCTTTATGGGTGTGTGGGTAGAACAGAGGTAAGGTAAGTCTCTACATCTCAAAGACAGAGACTACCCATGTAACCTGGCTATAAAATTTTGTGCATTTATGTGATTTTTCAGATAATTCAAACTAAATTAAAGTAATAGTTACTCTCTGGAGGAAAAATGCAGGACAGAAACTAGATACATTATACCAAACCTGAACAATGCACACTTGAAGTACAAGTGATTATTAGCTGAGATGAAATGGCAGGCCATTGAAAATTATCAAATGTTTAAATCCAGTGTTATTTCTGTCATGATTTAAAAATACAACCCTCCTTTGGATTCAGACCAATCTCGTAGGTACCTTTAGTTTTTCCCTCTTCACTGTATAAAAAATTTAAGTGCAGAGATAGGTTGTGATAAAACTTTCGGTTTTCTTTTGCAGAAATGGACTGTAGAAGAAAGTGAGTGGGTCAAGGCTGGAGTGCAGAAATACGGAGAAGGAAACTGGGCTGCCATTTCTAAAAATTACCCATTTGTTAACCGAACAGCTGTGATGATTAAGGATCGCTGGCGGACCATGAAAAGACTTGGCATGAACTGAAACAGGCTTTCATTTCCACAGAAATTCATAGGAGCATGGTTCCTAATAATAGCCCCTGGTAGTCTGTTTCTTTCAGAAGCTGGGCTGGGATGAGAATTTTGGGCATCCTCCTCCGACTTGGAGTGGGGGAGGTCCCAGTTTCACTTTACCGATCTTGGAGCTGAGAAAACAAAGCCAAGTCCACCCCATGTCCTTGGCACAGAGGACAGGCACATAGCTTGTACAGTGCCAGAATATCATTAGTATTTCCCTTCTTTAGTGGTTTGCTTGAATTTAAATTCCTGGTAATTAGTAGAACCTCTCCTAGGAAATGGTGGAGTCTGTTAGGAGCCACTTTTGACTTCACAACCTGTTATAACCAGCAACATGAGCATTAGCTGGAGTGAACTTGATCCAGGTAAAGCTTTGGACTGCTGATGCAAATGCGAAGGAACTTTGTTATGAGCCCAGGTTGATGAGAGACCAGTCCTGGTAACATCAGAGTCCCTTTAAAACTGCTTAGCCCGTTGTGACATCAATACTGAGACCTGACTGTCTTAGCATTTGCTTGTATTATTTGCTGGGCTGCATAGACAGGTTTAACCGCCATTTCTCATGTGGTTGAACCGATGTGTTTTTTGGTAAAATGGTGATTATAGATAAACTTACCCTCTCCCCCATCCTCTCCTGCCAATTCCCTACCTTATGCTGGACTTTTAAAGCCTAAAAGAAAATTCCAATTGAATATAAATGTCTAATTCCATTCTTTGTGAAATGGTTGCTTCTGCTTGATTCCCTAGTTGTGCTGTGTTAGTGTCTTGCACTGAAATTCAACATTCCCTTCTCCTTTTTCCTTTTGTACTGTGTTGTGCTTGCTGTTTCTTGGACACCGTTAAAGACTTTTTAGCAAAAAAAAAAAAAAAAAAAAAAAAAAAAAAATCAGTAAAGTGTTTTCTGTAATCTTTTTTTAAAATATGGGAACTAATTATTGTCCATAACTTGTAGCATTCTTCATTAAAGTACTGCTTCTCTCAAACTTAAGTAGCAGTTTAATTGCAGCACAACATGTATGAATAGATGGAGGTAACAAAATGTTGAATAGGCTTTTAGGTACCATATAACTATGTTAAGAATTTGAGGTCATCCAAAGGTGATACTGAATGTTATAATCTTTGGAAGCAACATAAGAGTTGCAGAAGATCCCTCTTAATTTGTCCACTTCTTCGCATACCATACTTTTGAAGACACCTTTGAAAGGCAAAGTGTAAAATACTAAAATTTTAAAATGCATCCTGTAGCTATAAGTTGGAAATTTTGTACAGTTTTACTGTTTGGTACTCCTGTTTTTCTGTTAACCCCAAATGAAACTGCAGTGAGGTGAGAACTTGATCCCTCTTGATCCAGCCACCTTCTGGTTGCAGCTAGTTGTAGCTTCCAAACTGGATGAGGATCCCGAAGCTTTTCTATCCGCTTTCTACATTATTAGATGAAAGACAACACTGTGATGCATGTAGGGAAGCAAAATATCCTAACCACTGTTTCTCAAATTTAAAAAATTCAGAGTTCCATGTTTTCATATAATTTTTGTTATTGTAGTCTCACTGAAATGTGTACAAACCTAAGACTGTGCCTACAGCTTTTATAGAACTCTGAAGCACAATGTAACTGACGACTGTCTGTCACTGATGACGACTGTGGCGATGGTGGGACTCAGACTGAGTGTGCTGCTGAATACTAAGAAAGGGTCCCCAATCTTGCCCACCTTCCACGCAAGACTACTGCAGAACCATTGTGTTTCCAGAATGCTGTGATGTTTTCTGGCCTTTGATAGAACTGATCATAATTATGAAGTCTGTTCTTTATTAGCTGGTGACAAAGTATCAACCACCTGGAGTCAACAATATTGTCAATTCTGAGGTTAGGAGGTAGTAATACTGTTTTAAGAGTATGGGTGAAATAAAACCACTTATACATTGTCAGAACTCAGTGACTGACAAAAACACTGGCTTGGCAGGTAAGAATATGAGGCCCACTCAGCTCCAGCTCTGCCAGTTATACTTGCTAGACAGTGGATCCAGTTTCTGGAATCTTTGAACGTGTCCCCTTATCTGTAATGCAGTGGGCAGTGGTATTTCCCTTGTAGGGCCACTGTGAGAGTAAGATGCAGGTAAGTACATCCCTTAGTTCAGTGCCAGCCAAGAAGAGAGTGGGTGTTCAACGAACCTTCCTGTAGGTGCTGAAGAAGTCAGGGATAAAAGAAGAAAGATCAAGGGTTTGAGCAATTCAATAGTCTTTTGATGGGTTTTGGATCGTGTTAGATGAATTAACAGGTGCAAGGTTGCAGAACAAGGAGGACTGTCAGTGGAGGGGTCTGACCATTGTCTTGTTCACTCTGTTCATCATTGCAATTTCTGTACACATTTCCATGCTGTGCTTTTGCTCTTAAAGTTGTAGCACTGGGCAGAAGGAAGTCTGTTGAAATCACATGTCCCATGTGTGACATAAGAGCAGTAGGTGTCTTCTAGCAATTAAACATGAAAAAGTGAGAAAAATCTTTCCAGCCAACTTTTTAAGTATATTCAGTTGTTAATAAATGCACCCAATATTTTATCCCCAAGAAAGAAGAACTGAAAAATAAGTCCAAAGAACTTAAATACCTCTTCTGAGTACATGCTAGTACATTCTATCTGGTATCTGTGAAATAGGTTTGGTAAGTCTCTGTTTCTGTGAGCCAGATATGAGAGTACTATGCCAGCTCTATTCTGGAATAGCTATGCATGGCCCTGAAACTGGCCCAGATGTGGTTCGTGGAGTTAATGATTACCTCAGTGGTTGTCTAAACTCCTTGGTTCTACTGACTACAAGCAATATACTTAGTCTCCAGAAAGCAGCATGTTCTCTTTGCTCTTTGGGGCTGGACTGTTGGTTCTGAACCTAGTGACCCCTGCGAGGAGCCAGAAGACAGAACCCCTAAGTGGCTCTGGGGACCAGCCACTCTTCCATGGAGCCGATCGATATGACTTTGCCATCATGCTCCCTCCAGGAGGCGCAGACTGCTTCTGGCAATTTGCCCACCAGACTGGATACTTCTATTTCAGTTATGAGGTGGGTACTTGGGCTCCTGTGGCCACACTGGGGATTTTTTTGTTTCCTTTTGTAATATGGATCATGTTTTACATGAACACAGGGTTCTGATTGTCTTTATTATGCTGTGACTTCCCATCCGTTAATGAAATGGACCTGGAGTTAGATGAAAACTCTTGATGGACAGATAATCACAAAAACATATGGCTTGACTTCTCAAGTGGGGGCTATAGCAGTGTGTTCAAAGCTGTAGGACAGACGGCATCTCTCCTTAGAGAGTGAATCATCGCATGTACACAGGTTTGGAGATGAGAGGGGAGGGAATGAATTTTCAGACATTAAAACAATATGGGTATGGTACAAAGTTGAAAGAAAAGTCACATGCACTTTGGAGGCAGACCCAGAGATTTCAAAGATGTTGAGTTTATGGGGCCTGGGAGAGCAACACTTACTCTTACCTTTTTTTTTTTTTTTCCAGATTTATTTTATTTTTGTATACAAGCTGGGGTGCAGGCCAGAGGTGTGGGGCGGTAAGAGGGATAACCAGAGACAGAGTGGGGAGCAGAACAGGCAGATTGACCAAAATACACTGCTGAGGGGAGCAGCGGGCGAGGCAGGAGAGGTCTGGTATGCCATGTGGGAATCTTCCTAGTCGGGCATCAAACTCACATCACAACCACCGACAGCTCCAAAGGGCTGCGCTTAACCTGCTGCGCCACCAGGGAGGCCACTCTTGTCTTTAAGGGCAATAATGGCAAACAGGAGAACCCCTAGCTCAAAGTCTCCCTATTTTGTCAGACCGTCGTTTCTCCTAGGAAAGGGACTATTTTCAACACCTGTTCACAGACCAAGTACTTTATCTGCCCTGCGGTCTAGCACCAGTGCTTGGCGAGCTCAATGGTAACGTTAGAGGCGGTTCATTTCCTTTGCTCTTTATCTTAGAAACCTGTCAACTTTCTAAGTTTTATTTACATAGTAATAGACAATATTGACATTACTCTCGCCCACTGTAACTTAAAACTTATTTTAAATTAACTTATCAGTTTTTTCTTATCTCTAACTTTGTATTAGAACAGTAGCTACTGGTCAGCTCATGGTAGCCTGGGCTTATCAAGACCCAGCTTAGGGACAAGTACCTACTGAGTGCCTTATTATTTGCTGTCAAGCATCAAAGAAGCCCAAGTCTGGGATACCACCAGGGAGGTCAAAACAAAGCAAGTTCAGTCATGAACTCAACAGCCAGAATCATACACGCTAACCAATACAAGACAGCTACATGGTCTGAGACATGTTTTCTTAACTGGGGTGCCATTGGCAACTCTGTCCTGCAATACCCTTTCTCACATGGCAGGATATTCAACTTTGCTATCCTTCCCCACACCCCACATCCTAATGCCATCACTGTTCAATGCAAATTCTGAGGCGGGTCGGGCAGTACTAACTCAGACTAAGAACCACTGTGCGGGATGTGGTGTGGGACAAAGTCAAAGAAAAGCAACATGAACTTTGCAGACTTTGCAGGTGTACCCAGAGATTTCGAGGAAGGATGTTGCCGTTTATGGGGTCTGGGAAGGGGGGCAATGTTTACTCCTTTGTCTTTAGGGGCAATTCTGGCAAATCAGAACCACTGGCTCAAGATCTCTATTCAGTCAGACAGTCCTGTGCCGATGTTCACAGGACTTCAGTCTGAGCGTGAAGCTAGCTTCTCGGTGATGCAGCAGGGGCTTTTCTCCCCCTTTAATGTGTCTTGGCAGGTTCAACGGACACTGGGAATGTCACATGACCGGCAAGTTACTGCCACTGCACACACGCCCCAGGGTTTTCTCATAGACACCTCTCAGAATGTTCGAGGCCAGATTAACTTCTCTACCCAAGAAACAGGTCTGTTTTCATCACTACAACCATTATAATAGCCATTAAGTTTCTTTTAAGTTGAGGAATTAATGAGGAAGTACTAAAATTCATTAACTGAGATGGAAAAGCCCTGGTTTTTCACATAGGAATGGTGACACAAGGAAAAAAAGTCACCATCGCTTCAACATCAAAAACCAGTTTTCCTGAGGACTGCTGATGGCCAAGGGACATTAAACAGCAGTCACATGGCAGGGTAGGGGCAGAGTCTCCAGGTGACTAGTTACTGTAACACCAGGATCCAGATGCTTACATTTGCCGCATCATCTCCAACTGATCAGATTATGGGAAAGTGACCAAAACAGAGACCCATTTCTAACACAGAATTCCACTTGAAGAATTTATTACTGAATAGCATTTCTTTCCAATTATCAGAATACTTGAGCCTGCTACCAGAAAGCAGACTCAGAACAAAAGGCAATGCATGGCCATGACAAAAAAATCTGCAGTCCACAATGAAGCTTCTCCATTCCCCAGAAAATTCCCACAGCTAGATCGACCCTGGACAGCACCAGTCAAGTTTTTAACTGGCCTCTCTTCTGTACTACAGAAGAGAGTACAATAAAGACTTTCTCAACAGCAGCCTAAGACTATCCATTGTGCAGCATCCTTGACCCCGTACATGGTAACAGTGCTTTCCAAAGGTTTGACAAATACAAGCCACACCTCCCTAACTGCCCTCCGCCCTTCCCCTTCTCTCCGTGTCTCTCTCTCTCTCTCTCTGTCTCTCTCTCTCACACACACACACGCACATACGGAGGTCATCCCAGTCGACAACCAGCAGTAGTAATACCCAGAACTATCAGCCCCTTCAGGAAGATGCTCCAGTAGGACAGTTTCTTTTATTTATAATATATCAACTCTTTTTTTCAAGTTTCAAGTTAAAAATGGTATCCCCAAGCTCTAATGGCATAGAAGAAGTAGGGAAACATCATGTTAAAAAAAAAAAGATTTTTTTAAAGTTATTTATGCATTCAAGAACTGGGGTGTAGGCCAGAGGTGGGTGGGGGGAGGTGAGAGGATTCACCAGAGACAGAGTGGGGAGCAGAACAGGCAGAACTACTGAACTACACTGCTGAGGGGAGCAGCAGGTGAGACAGGAGAGGTCTGCCGCGCCATGTGAGTTACCTCCCTGACAAGGGATCGAACTCATGCCTCAGTGACTGGCAATAGCTTGATAGTGCTGAGACTTTAACCCCCGTGCAACCAGGGAGGTCATGTTCTTAATTTCAACTTAATGTGTTGAGCAGAAATTCCTTGACATGTGCAAATTTTAAGTAGGAAAGAGAGGGAGAAAATCATGTTTTCTAGCTGATAAAGAACTAAAGTTAGTATTATAATCTCTAGTAAAGTTCCAGGTAAGTGTCTTATCCATCAAAAACTGTACCTTTGGGGGCCTCCCTGGTGGTGCAACAGGTTAAGTCTCAGCCTATGAAACTATCCACAGCTACTGCAGCACGAGTTCAATCCCTGGCCGGGAAGATTCCCACATGGCACAGCACTCGCCCACTGCTCCCCTCTGCAGTGTACTTCAGTCAATCCACCTGTTCTGCTCCCTGCTCTGTCTCTGGTGAATCCTCTCATCATCCCACACCCCTGGCCTACACCCTAGTTCTTGTATGCATAAACAAATCTTAAAAAACAACAACAACTGGATCTTTGCACTTCCTAAGTGAAAAGAAGATGCTACGGTAGCACATTTAACATAAAACAGGTATCTCCAGAGAAAACTAAAGGGTGAGAGATCAACAGAGGGATGGACACCAAATCTTGGTAATGATCTCAGGATTTCTACAGGTTTTTATCAGCTTTGTGTAAAAAATCACCAAAATCACTTTGGTTCTGTGCAAGTATACCTCAACTTTGGAGTCTTCTATGAGGACCCTGAGATGGAACACAAACAAAAAAATGAAAGAAAACATCTGAATGATACGCTGGATGCAATTGAGGTAACTGTTTTGTAGGAGAGAAAATCAGCTGAAACTTATTTTAAATTGGAGGAAAGATTAATTATGGGAATAGTATCAATTGAGTGAGGATTCACTTGGGTAGAAACCAAATAGGCAAGAGGATCTGAATCCTTTCATTTTTGTTACTTTGCAGCTCTTGAAATTCATGTTTTATACTAGGAGTTAGTAAATCACAGCTCACAGGCCAAATCTGGCCCACTGCCTTTGTTTCGTTGTTTTTTGAGATATTCAGAAACCACTCAATCCACCATTTAAAGTACACAGATCAGTGATTTTTAGTGTATTTTCAAGGTCCTACAACCAATCACCGAGATCCACTTAGGTTTTATTAACTCAGAGAGAAACCCCATACCCAAAAGTCCTGTTTCCCATGTCTGAACAATCATCAACCTACTTTCTGACTCTATAAATTTGCCTATTCTGTACAATTCATGGTGGAATCATACAATGTGGCCTTTGTGGCTGGTTTCTGTCACTTAGCATGTTTCAGGCAAAGTGAGTACTTATTAGTACTCCAGTCTTTGTTAAGGATGAGTAGTATTCTATTTTATACAGATAGACACTTTATCCATTCATCAGCTGTTAGACATTTGGGTTGTTTCCATTTTGGGCTATTATGAATTATGCTGCGAACAACTGTATACAGGGTTTTATGTGAACATTTTCATTTATTTTTACCTAGATATGGTATAAGTGCACTGCAGGTCATATGGCTACACTCCCACCAGCAGACATGACAGTGGCAATGTCGCCACATCCTCACCAACATGTACAGCCATCCTAGTGCGTGTGAAGTGGTGCCTCGGAGGATTGCGTGGTGTCTCCCTAATGACTAATGACATCAATCATCTTTTCATGTGCTTTTCATATTTTATCTTCTTTGGAGAAATGTCTATTCAAGTCCCTTGCCTATTTTAAAACCAGACTATTTGTCTTTTTATTGTTGAGTTGGAAGAGGCTTTTTAAAATATATTCCAGATTCCACATGTCAATTTAGTTTTTTCTCCCATTCTCTTTGAAGTCTCCTTCCCTGTTTTGGAAAACATTGCCATAATCATTTGACAATTACATATTGTCAGTCACTACTTTTGGGCTACAATGGCAGACTCCAGTAGTTCTAAGAGAATACATAGCCTGCAAAGCCTAAAATATTTACTGCCTGGCCCTTTAAAAGAAGTTTGTAGACCCTTGTCTTCCACCATATATATAAAGAGCAGAAGACATTACCCAAAATACAATGATATGCTGAATAAATGTCTATATCTAGAGAGACTCTGGAAGAGACCTCTAGTCCCACTACTGACATTTTTCATTATTAAAAAAGCTAAAATAAAAAATTAAAATCTAGACCACTTTTTTCATTTACAGCAAACCTAGCATTTTCAACAACTAGAAACAACTTACTACATATCGTGAAATCATGAGTTATTCACCTTCCAGATTAATATAGGTTAGTGCTGGTGAGCAGCCAGGTGAGTCTAGATGGGGTGGGGAGGATGCCTTCATTTCATCTTTTCCCACAGGAGAGTACACGGAAGGTGCAGAAGAACATATTTCACATGTGGCGACACTACAACTTTGCTCGCATGAGGAAAACGGCTGACTTTTTCCTTCTCCAATCAAACTATAACTACGTGAACTGGTGGTCAATAACCCAGAGCTTTGTCATTGTTCTTTCTGGGGTCCTGCAGTTGCATTTCTTGAAGCGTCTCTTCAACATCCCAACAACTACAGACACAAAGAAGCCAAGATGTTAAGCTAACTACAGTACTCTGGCTCTTTTCTTCAGGGGCAGAAGCTTTGTTAAAGCTTTAGTCAAATCAGCTTTGCAAAGTTATTGGAAATAATAAATGTCTCTAGTCGGAAAGCTTTCATCTATTGCTCTCATTTACAAAACAAAGTAGCAATAAAATAGTTTTGGTGCTATTTCTAAAGTATGCACTAAATGTTACCAAAGTGTATTCATCATACAACAGCCCCCTTAACAAGACAAAC
Organism: Scalopus aquaticus; assembly: GCA_004024925.1. Classification (NCBI taxonomy): domain Eukaryota; kingdom Metazoa; phylum Chordata; class Mammalia; order Eulipotyphla; family Talpidae; genus Scalopus; species Scalopus aquaticus. The sequence goes on from PVIJ01003136.1 coordinate 51,464, forward strand.
TTGGAAGGGAGAAGACTTGAAAACATATAAAACCCAGTTTTACTCATTACATACAAAGTTATAAGTAGGTAACCTGCTTTTCTGTAGTTGAAAAAGATTTTATTTTTAGAGAAGTCACCTTTGGAATTTAAAATAAGTACTGTATTACAGAAACTGTTTTACAAGTACTTTTAAAAACTTTGTGAAGTATTTTCCATTTTAAAAAAAAACCCAAAACTAATAATTGTAAACACAGTTTGGGGAGGAGGGAGGAAGGATGGACAACTGAATGTCTGATCATTGCTTTTGGTCCAGCCCAGTCAGGTAAGTAAAAGTTCATAGAGAAATTCTGTTTCTCTATGGAAATCAAGGTGATGAAAGCATTACAGCCGGGGTTAACACCATCTAAGAAAAACAAAGATTCCAAAAACAGCTTGTAAAAACCAAGATGATATATTCAAATTATACACTTATGACCCTCCTTATCATACTCGATTACAATATATGCAATATGAAAATAATTCTTACCATTTATTTGCCAGGCACTGTACTAAGTGCTTTACAATCATGATTTCTAATTCTAGAAACCATCCTTAGGGACATGATAGCTGTTTTTTGAAAAAGAAAATGAAGCTTAATTAAAGTTCAACAACTCATTTAAGGCCACATAGCTGTCAGAACTGGGGTCTGAATCCAAGCTTTTCCTCCATGCCACAGAGCATCTACTACATAGAAAATTATAGAATGAACAACTACCATTATTTTTGTCAAAGTTCATTTGTAAAGTCCCACACTCTCACTATTCTCATATAGCATTATCTACCTTTCACAAAATAATGAAGAAAATCCATTGAGTTCTTATGAGTTAGGAAAACAGTTATCACAGATAACACAGATAAGCCATTCACTGCCAAGATGTAGAACTTGTTACTCAAAACAAGAAGCCCTCTGATTCAAACATAAGACACAGTATTCTATTTAGTCACAAACACAACAATCTGATAACCCATTTTTGAGCCATTTCTGCACAGTAAGAAATCAGCCTGCATTGATTTGTAATTGAGAGAATATTAAACCAAGCCCCTGAAGAAGTCCCACTGTTGACAAAATTCAACCTGATGGCGGAGGCTACACAGACAAAGGAAACAAAGCTAGGCCCTTCCACACAGCCATAAGTCCTTGCGATGATTTCGTTTTAAGTCAATGTCTCTTCGTGCCGCACATATTCCCCAATGTCTGCTTGATGAAATACCACAATCGCCATGGGGTCTACTTTCCTGCAGTCTTGTGTAGACTTTGCTGCCACCCCAAAACCCTGGGATTCAAAAGAAGAGACACTGGTTCACTCAAGTCATTCAATAAATACGCATCGCATCGAAGACTGGAATTAACAAAGACGAAAAGTTCTTATCTTTGAGGAATTCAAAGAGTGCTAGAATTTAGTTTGTCAAACACAGAGGCATCCCTCTTGAACAAAAAGATACTTGATTTTTGTAACAGCTACCATCTCTACTCACCAAAGGGATATCTGCCATGGAATACACCACCACTCCCTGGTACTGAGAAGTATTTTCAGTGATTCGACCCAAACCAGACTTCAACACATGGTTCCCATACAGGAAGGACTGCTCTGCTCCAGGCTTTATCCACACTTTATACTACAAGAAAAGCAGCATTCAATGTCAGAGACATAAAAATGCTAATAATTATATCCCTGCAGATAAGCTAGCTATTGAATCTATGATTAATTTCTTGAGTTTTAAGGAAAGATCCAGGTTTCTCTCAAATTGCATCCCCTGAACAGAACTACCGGGAAGAGATTCTTTCCTCAACTCTACAAGCAACAGACAGTTTAACGGCTTTTTTTCCTGGATCCCATTAAGCTCCCCATCATAGACACCTAATTTGCTTTTCCACATTCAGCTGGGTCTGTCTAGGCTTTCTCCTTTGCCAGTGATAACTGTGACTACACAGCTAACACCACTACCTCAGAACTTTAACGACACCTCAACAGCAAGACTTAGAAACACCTCCAGGTGCTGGCGCTGACCCAAGCACTACCAGGGACTAGGAGGCAGAAGAGCTGCCCAATTATCTGCCTTCTAGAGAAGCGCTCATCCTTAATTTCCTCCACCCAGTGAAGACTGAAAACTACCCCACAAACCTTGGCATAGGGTGCAAGGTAATCCAGAGCTGTAACGTGCAGCCGGAACTTATGGGTCTTAGTGAATTTTCCAAAGCAGGTGCCCAGCGACACCAACTTGTCTCCAGAGATGTTGGCGGCCAACTTCAGAATCTTCTCACTAAAGGGGTAAGGAAGAACAAAGTGTCACACGAAGGAGGCGGTGGGGGACCCAGGTCCCCGTCTGGGTCCACGCCGTCCAGGAGGCCCCGCCTCACCTCACGTAGTACACCCGGTCGTTGTGCAGCCTGAAACAGTAGGTGCCGTCGGGCCTGTCGACCAGTAGCTGAAGGTTTTCCCCGATGCTGAGGGGAAAAAGCAGAAGTAGAGGCCGCGCCCGAAACGACTCGCCCCGGCACGGCGCCCGCACACCCCACGCCTCGCTCCCTCAACCCCCAACACACTTCCTGCCCCGCACCGCGCGCTCTTACTATTTTGCGACTTTCTCGAACATTACACGGGTTTCCTCTTCAGTCAAAGGCCGCATTTTCCCGCTGGGCTGGAACACCGGATCCTCGTGCCTCAGCCGCCGGAAGCGGAAATCAGCCGCCAGTTGCTCCCTGCCAATCCCAACTCCACCCTCTCTAGCCGCTGTCGTTCGTTCCTGCGCCGGCAACTCGCAGCCTGGAGGACCCGTCGGCGGACCAGAAACCATAGAAACAGGAAATGCACACCAGTGGCTTCCGGTCCAAGATTGGGAATCAGCGCTCTCCCTGGGGCGGAGGGGAAGTGACGCTGTCACCGGGAAGATGGCGGCGACGGCGACAATCCCGACTTCAACTCCGACTTCGGCCGCGGCGACAGCCGCCGCAGCGGCTCTCGGGGAAGTGGAAGATGAAGGGCTCCTGGCGTCGCTGTTCCGGGACCGCTTCCCGGAGGCCCAGTGGCGGGAGCGGCCCGATGTGGGCCGCTACCTCCGGGAGTTGAGCGGCTCTGAGCTGGAGCGGCTGCGACGCGAGCCGGAGCGCCTGGCGGAGGAGCGGGCGCAGCTGTTGCAGCAGACCCGCGATTTGGCCTTCGCTAACTACAAGACCTTCATCCGCGGCGCCGAGTGCACGGAGCGCATCCACCGCCTCTTTGGCGACGTGGAGGCATCGCTCGGCCGCTTGCTTGATCGCTTGCCCAGCTTCCAGCAGAGCTGCAGGTGTGGCGGACCAGGCGCTTAAGGGGCTTTTAACAACTATAATAGCAGACACATACACAGGGTTTACCATATGCCAGGTACTCCTCTAAGCATTTTATTAATCCACTTAAATTTCACAACAGTCTTCGAGGTGGGTACTATTACCTCCAATTTATATATGAGGAAGTTGAGACACAAAGAGGTTAGTGATTGTCAAAAGGCGCTGCTAGTCAAGTTAAGTCAGAACTGGAACCCAGCAGCACCTCCCTCCCTCGATAAGACTGCTGTGAGCACTAAGTAAAGAGAATACATGCAAAGCACTTAAACTGGGTCTGTCCTGGTTAACACTCTGTTTACTATATGTGCATATTGATGTGTTTATATAAAACAGGTGATCTGCTTCATAACTTTCATTGATAGTCCCATGTGGAGGCGGCAAAAATGATCCAAACCCCCCTCTTTTTTACCTACATTCTGCCTCCCTGAATCCACAAGCCATTATCTCTTAATTCTTCTTTCCACCCTTCTACGACAAGTTTGATTCCTCTTAAGTCTTTGGATGTCTGACAACAGCTTTTGTACCCTCCCACTACCCCTGCACTCTCAAGAATAGGTAGAGCACTCATAAAGTAGGTCTCTGCAAATATGGAGAAGAAATGGAAACTTGTGGGAACTAAAGTGGAACAAAAGCATAGGAGAAGACTAAGGCTGAGAGATTTTGTGGGTAAGGTTGTGGTTTCTAGATTAGTTTACACTTCATTAAGAAAACAATGAAAATAGCTATTAAAGAAACATTTATTCTGTGTCAGGTTCTGCTAAGTGCTTTACACATCTCACTTAATCATGAGATGGGTCCTATTACTACTATTTTACTAATGAAAAAAGATTCATAGAGCCTAAGTACCTTGCTACAGCTAGTTAAGTGGTCATTCTGGATTCACATCTCTTTGGCACTTAATATAGTCTTGGACAAGTTACTTAACTTCACTGGGATTAAAGATTCTAAAGAACAGTAGTATATACTACATAGGTTTTGTGTGAGGATTAAATCAGATAATCCCTCTAGCCCAGTACCCAGTTCATAGTAACTGCTTGGGAACTGTAACTTAGGTTTGGGTACAAAGCACTAAGAGTCTAACATTCTGCTGATTGTTACTAGGAACTTTGTCAAAGAGGCTGAAGAGATCAGCTCCAACCGCCGGATGAACACCCTGACTCTAAACAGGCACACAGAAATCCTGGAGATCCTGGAGATCCCCCAGCTCATGGACACCTGTGTCCGGAACAGCTATTTTGAAGAAGCCCTGGAGCTTGCAGCCTATGTACACCGACTGGAAAGGAAATACTCCTCTATCCCCGTCATCCAGGTAGCCAACCTGCCCAGAGAGGACGCTGTGATATTCTTGTAATCAATAATTCTATAGTTATCACTGAACCTTTAGGCAAAAAACTTAGGGAAACTCCTTGCATGTTTCACTTCAGTTTCTACCAGCCAGGTAGTCTTGAACATAAAACATTCCTCTCATGAATGTAAGCTGGGAGTTGGCAAATAAGAGAATCAGTAATAGGATCCTTTCAGGTGGTGGGAAGCTCCTGAAGAAAATGAACCAGGGACTGGGTTAGAGAGAGACTATTCTAGGTAGAGTGGTCAGTCAGAAAAGGCCTTTCTAGAGGGAGAACATTTAAACTGAGCTCTAAATGATAAGGAGCCAGCCATATGAAGATGCGAGCAAACTAGAAAGTAGGAAGAATACATAGCAGAGTTGAGGAAGGAGAAAGTTGAGGGTTTTAGAAATAAAAAGCCAGTGTGACTGGATCATAGTGAACAAGTGGAGAGTATTAGGAAGTAGGTGAGGCTGGAGACCCAGACTGGCCTGTGGACCACTGTGAAGAGTTTGAATTTTATTGATTATAATGGGAAGTCATTAAGGGTTTTAATCATTTTTTAAAAAAGATTTTATTTTTGCATAGAATAACTGGGATGTAGGCCAGAGGAATGGAGGGATGAGAGGATTCACCAGAGGCATAGTGGGGAGCAGAACAAGCAGGTCTATTGAAATACACTGCTGAGGGGAGCAGCTGGCGAGGGTGGAGAGGTCTGCTGCACCATGTGGGTTAGCTCCCTGGCTGGGTACCAAACTCAAGCCCCCTTGGCGGTCCATCATGGTGGTAGCGCTGAGACTTAACCCTTCAACCGCCAGGGAAGCCCAGGGTTTTGAGCATTTTAAGCAAAAGTGAACCAATCAGATCTTTGCTGGCCAACCTATAAAACATCACCTTAAGGAAATCAAGTTTGGATGTTGGGAAAGCAGTGAAATGTTGGTCTACAGTGTTCAGGGTTAATGGAATGGGCTCCAGTGTGTGTTTTTCTCGTAGTGGTGACACTCATCTGCTTTTACTGTCAGGGCATTGTGAATGAAGTGCGCCAGTCCATGCAGCTGATGCTGAGCCAGCTGATCCAGCAACTGAGAACCAGCATTCAGCTCCCTGCCTGCCTCCGGGTCATTGGCTTCCTGCGGCGCATGGACGTCTTCACAGAAGCTGAGCTAAGGGTGAAGTTTCTTCAGGCCCGAGATGCTTGGCTCCGCTCCATCCTGACTGCCATCCCCAATGATGACCCCTATTTCCACATCACAAAAACCATCGAGGCCTGCCGTGTCCATCTGTTCGATATCATTACCCAGTACCGCGCCATCTTCTCAGACGAGGACCCGCTGCTGCCCCCTCCCATGGGGGAGCAGACTGTAAATGAAAGTGCCATCTTCCATGGCTGGGTGCTGCAGAAAGTCTCGCAGTTCTTGCAGTTGCTGGAGACCGACCTTCACCGGGGGATAGGTGGCCGCCTGGACTCTCTGCTGGGCCAGTGCATGTACTTTGGGCTGTCCTTCAGCCGGGTTGGGGCTGACTTCCGTGGCCAGTTGGCTCCTGTTTTCCAGCGGGTGGCCATCAGCACTTTCCAGAAAGCAGTTCAGGAAGCTGTGGAGAAGTTCCAGGATGAAATGAATTCCTACACCCTCATCTTGGCTCCAGCCATCTTGGGCAGCAGTAACCTGCCTGCTGCTGTGCCAGTTGCTCAGCCGGGGACCCTGCAGCCGCCCATGGTGTTATTAGACTTCCCACCACTTGCCTGCTTCCTCAACAATATTCTGGTTGCCTTCAATGATCTGCGCCTTTGCTGCCCTGTGGCCCTGGCACAGGATGTGACCAGGGCCCTGGAGCAGGCCCTTGCCAAGGTGAGTGCATGCTCTTGGCTCTCTCGGGGCCGCCTTCAGTAACAGGTGGCCAGACTTGCGTCATATGCCAGTCCATGAGTCAGTGGTGCTGCTGACTTAAGAGAGCTGGAGTGTGGTTCTAGACGTATTCCTGGTTGAGAAGCTCTGGTTAATTTCCCTTTTGGGGGACCTAGAACAAGCCATGCAGTGGCTTACATTAAGCACTGTGTTAGTTTTCTTTTGCTGCATAACAAACTGCCACAAGCTGAGCAGCTTAAAACATTTCTCATTTTTTTGTGGCTCAGGAGTCCCGGCACAGCATGACTACACAGGATGCAGTTAAGTGTCAACCGGGCTGCATTCTCATCTGGAACTTGGGGGATCTCTTTCAGCCCCATTCACACTGAGATTTCTGTTCCTTGCAGAACAGGACTGAGTCCCCAGCTTCCCGGGGCCTGCCCCTCTATAGGCAGTTCACAAGATGGCTTTTTGACTCTTTAAAGTCAACAGGAAAGCATCTGATGCTTGAGTCTTTTTAGCACAGTTCTTTTTTAATAGGTTTATCTAAGTCAGAGCCTTCGAGATGATCTCCTTTTTAATGAATTTAGTCAGCTGATTAGGAACTTCAGTTATATCTGCATAACTTTCATCTTTGCCATATTCTTTTTTTCTTTTTTTCCATATTCCTTTGTTTAGAAGCAAGTCACAGACTCTGCTTGCACTCAGGGGCTGGGGCTTACACAGTGGAGGCAGGAATCACAGAGCCCTCTTAGAATTCACCTGACCCATGAACTTCTATTACTCGTACTACTACTACTACTACTACTACTACCCTAGCATGGTGCACTGTATCTACACATTTAAACATTCGATACTGGAATCCTTTTTACAACTGATGGCATTTTATAATTTCTGTCAGCCAGGTGGCAGCTGTGATATGGCATAAAACCATTCTGTTGGTGTTCTGTAAAATCAGGAAAGCAGGGCCTCCCTGGTGGCGCAGGGGTTAAGTCTCAGCTATCAAGCTATCAGCCAGCTACTGCTAGTGGGAGTTCAATCCCCCGCCAGGGAGCTAGCCCACAAGGCACAGCAGACCTCTCCTGTCTCACCCGCTGCTCCCCTCAGCAGTGTATATCAGTAGATCTACCTGTTCTGCTCCCCACTGTCTCTGATGAATCATCTCCTCCACATACCTCTGGTCTACACCCCAGTTATTGTATGCATAAATAAGTAAAATCTTAAAAAAAAAATCAGGAAAGCATGAGCACTGAAACTTTCTCAAAGTCCATGAAATTCAGAAGAGAGTAATTAGCTAACAGTTACATAGAACTTACTCCATGCTGTGTACCATTCGTCATAGTTTACACATACTAAAACTTGATCTCAACAACCCTGTGAGATGTATGTAGGTCCTGCTGCTGACCCCACTTTATAGGTGAGAAAACAGGCACAGAGGGCATAGAGTGCTTAAGTAACCACTTGGAAGTCACAGAACTGGTAAGTGGCACAGCCGGGACTTGATTCCAGGAACCAGCCTGTGTTGTTCACCCTGTCATTGTGCTACCTGTCTGTAATGTCAGCGAGGCTGCTCTGTTATTTCCAGGTGGAACTTCTAGCGCTGTTTCCTTCTTCCTTTGTCATACTAGTACTTCTAGCTTCCTGGAATCTCAGAGGCTTTACTCAGTAGAAACCTTTTATAGTTTTGCTTCATTTTCCTGGATCTAACATAGTTTTGGTTCCTCTCCCATGGGTGTCAAGAACCTTGCATTTTCGGGCCTGCCTGGTGGCGCAACTGGTTAAGCACAGCACTATGAAGCCATCCAGAGCGACAGAAGCACGAGTTCAATACCCAGCCAGGGAGATTCCCACATGGCGCAGTAGACCTCTCCTGCCTTGTCCGCTGCTCCCCTCAGCAGTGTACTTCAGTTGATCTGCCTGTTCTGCTCCCCACTCTGTCTCTGGTGAATCCTTGCACCACCCCACACCTCTGGCCTACACCCCAGTTTGTATGCATAAATAAATAAATCTTTAAAAAAAACCATGCATTCTTGGTACAATTTCATGTACTAGAACTGGAAATTGTGCCAGTAATGAAACCAGTTGGGTCAGAAATACATCAGTGAAATGACAGAACTGTGGAGATTGACCACACTTCTGAGATTAAATAAGATACTAGTATATGTAATGCACAGTTTGGAACAACTTTCTTCATGAAACTTCAGGACTGTACCTTTTGGCTAAGTCTCATACACTTCCGATGAAGATAGACTGCCCTAGCGATTGATGGTGTCCTTATCTCTTAGGTAACCAAAATAATCCTGGCCTTCCATCGTGCGGAAGAGGCTGCCTTCACCAGTGGGGAGCAAGAACTCTTCATCCAGTTCTGTACCGTCTTCCTGGAAGACCTTGTTCCATATTTAAATCGCTGTCTCCAAGTCCTTTTTCCACCTGCTCAGATAGCACAGACCTTAGGTAAGAGAAAGGAGATTTTTAAAACTATTCTATTGATAGAATTTATATACTAAAGAATTCAATGATTTGTAAAATTCAGTATTTTCTTGTAAATGTACAGAGGTGTGCCTCCATTTCCACTATCCAATTTTGGAACATTTCCATCACCCCCAAAATACTGCTCATGCCTATTTGTAGACATTCACCTATCCTGCCGCAGGCAACCACTTACCTTTCTGTTGCTACAAGTTTGCCTTTTCGGGACATTTCATGTAAATAGAATCATACAATATGTGCATATCTGGCTAAGTGGCAGAAGTTAGTTACAAAAGAACCACAGGTATATCATTCCATTTATATGAAATGTCCAGAGAGGGTGTTTTAAAAAGATTTTCCCCAATTTGCCTTCATTTTCCTGTGCTCTTTCTCAATGCAGAGGTGGGATAGCAGTGGGGAAGGGGAGGCACAACTTCCCAGAAAGCAGGGGGCCAGTGATCATACAACTCAGAGTGGCTGCTCTCCATTTCCTTCTAGCTTTTCCCTTTGGTCTGTCACGGGAAGCCGGTGCCCAGTGAGGTTCTCTGTGCCCTGCACTGTGCTGATCAGATTGCCTTTCCAGTCTTGATTTACAATATAATTTCCTGTCCCATGTGACAAAGATGACCTTAACCATAATCAAATGTGGTGACTGTGGCTGTTACTTTCTCTAAATTTTACTTTTTCCTTCTGTGACACATGAGTATTGAATCTCACTAAATCTTTTTTCCATTTAACTTTCCCTCCCATCTGGGTCAGGCATTCCACCCACCCAGCTCTCCAGGTATGGAAACCTTGGCCATGTGAACATGAGCGTCGTCCAGGAGTCTCTCGCATTCATCCTGCCGAAGGGAGAGATGGTCTTCTGTCTAGATGAAAAGGAAGTGGCGTCTGAGCTCACAGCGCCAGAACTCCCCAAGGAGGAGCCAAGGCTCGAAGCTGTCACGCCGGCTTCCCCCGAGTGTGAGCAGGAGCAGGAGGAATCAGCCGAGCCCCAGCAGGCTCCTGAGCCTAGTGCAGACTCCTAACTGCACGGCAAGCCGGATGGAAATAAAGCCCTGTGTGATGAGACAAGGGTGAGGCCTGCGCTGCAGGCCCGGGAGGGCACGGGGCAGGGCTGGAGCAGTGGCTGCGCGGGCGTGCACGAGAGGAAAGTACAGGGGGACCCTCCGGGTCCTCTCGTACATGGCTGACTATACTGTAAGAAATGGAATTCAATAAAGCTGATTAATTTCACCAGCGGCCAGCAGCGCATTCTGTGGGCGGTGCCGGCCCTCCCGGAAGGAGCCGGGAGCCACGCTTCCCGGCGTCCTCGGCGGCGGGAGCGCTCGGCCACGGGGGCCGGTCGGGACGCATCTGTTCCGGCTCGCCATGGGCCGGCTGGGCGCCGGGCTGCTGCTGGGGTCGCTGCTGGCGCGCGCGCGCCACTGCCTGCGGCCGGCGGCGGGCGGCGCTCGGGCCTGCAGCTCCACGCCCGCGCACGACGGACTGGAGGGCCCGGTGCGCCGGCGCTCCTATTGGCGCTACGTGCGGCGTCTGGTTCGGGGAGCGCCGGAGCCGCCCTACCAGCACGTGTGCCAAGTCGGGGACCCAGCGCTGCGGGTTGTGGCGGCCCGGGTAGAGCCGACGCAGCTGGCGGGGCCCGAGCTGCAGCGGCTGGTGCAGCGGCTGGTGCAGGTGATGCGGCGCCGGCGCTGCGTGGGCCTGAGCGCGCCGCAGCTCGGGGTGCCGCTGCAGGTGCTGGCCCTGGAGTTCCCGGAGGCACTCTTCCACGCCTGCGCGCCGCGCCTGCGCGAGGCCCGCCAGATGGAGCCCTTCCCCCTGCGCGTGTTCGTGAACCCCAGTGTGCAGGTGCTGGACAGCCGCCTGGTCACCTTCCCCGAGGGCTGCGAGAGCGTCGCCGGCTTCCTGGCCTACGTACCCCGCTACCAGGCCGTGCAAATCTCAGGTGCGGGGCAGTGGGGACTCTGGAGCGGCTGTTTGCATCCGACAAGTTTCCGCAAAGCTTTAAAGTGGATGGCTTCTCAGAGGAGCCTCGGGCATGAGCAAACAGCAGGACCCGGGAGTGGGCGGGATTAAGTAGGGGAGGAGGCTCCGTTCAGGCGGGAGGGGAGCAAGGGGTTGGGAGGGAGGTCCTAGGTAACGCTGTTACACCGTGTGTAACTCGTTTGCTCTGTGCTGCTAACGGGAGAGCGAGACACACAAAACTTTTGCTCGCTTGCTCTCTCTCTCGCCTCTGGTTCAAATGGGTTAGAAGTCCATGGTATCCCTTCATTTTATATCGTGCCATGCTTAAACACTTTTGTTAAGAATTGAAGGCAGGGGGCCTCCCTGGTGGTGCAGCGGTTAAGCGCTGCTCTGTGGAGCTGTGGGCAGCGGAGACGCGAGTTCGACGCCCGGCAGGGGAGATTCCCACATGGCCCAGCAGACCTCTCCTGCCTCACCCGCTGCTCCCCTCAGCAGTGTATTTCTAATCTGCCTGTTCTGCTCCCCACTCTGTCTCTGGTGAACTCTCTCGCCTCCCCCTCCCCCCATGCCTCTGGCCTAGTACCCCAGCTTGTATGCATAAATAAATTTTAAAAAAAAATGAAAGCAAGGCCTCCCTGGTGACCTGGCGGTTGTCTCAGCGCTATCCTTTCTAAGGCCTGAGTTCTATCCCCGGCCAGGGAGCTGATTGACATAGTGCGGCTGACCTCTTCTGTCTTACCCACTTGTCCCCTCAGCAGTGTATTTCAGTCGATCTGCCTGTTCTGCTCCCCACTCTGTCTCTGGTGAATTCTCTCCTCACCCCCACCTCTGGTCTACACCCCAGTTCTATGCAAAAATAAATAAACCCTTAAAAAAAATTGAAGGCAAAAAGCAATACTTCCAAAGTGGGAGGAGTGATCAGAGAAGCACCTTAGGAAGATCACATCTAAGCCCCATAGTGAGCCCTGTAACCTAATTGTCAGAGTAGGGAACCAGGCCAAATACTTGGCAATGGGCCCAGTTGAGGCAGCTTTTCTGGGAAGGACAGGGACTGTGGTTTATATCCCCGTTCTACATTCCCCTCTGATTTTGCCTCTTACAAATAAGGAAGTCAGGGTAGGAGGTGGGGAAGGGTTAAGGAGGGGGAGAGATGTGGTTTAGCGTGGCCTTACCCGTGCTGTAACTTTCTTTACAGGGCTGGACCCTAGAGGAGAGCAGGTGGTGTGGCAAGCCAGTGGGTGGGCAGCCCGCATCATCCAGCATGAGATGGACCACTTACAGGGCTGCCTGTTCATCGACAAAATGGACAGCAAGACATTTACAAACATCCACTGGATGGAGGTGAATGACTAAAACTTTCCTGCTGCATCTGAGGATTCTGGAAACTCAAGATGCTTTGACTTTGAGTTGGGTGTGTCTTACTTGGTATTAACTTAGTATTGGCTCAGCTGACAGAAATCTATGCACTGCCAAAGCAAGCCAAACCAGGTTGGAAAATGTTTGAAATGTTTAACCTGAAATGAACTGTAGGCAAAATATTGCCTTCAACTTGAGAAGAAAATACTCTCCCTGACGATAACCACAGAGCTCAGTAGACATAATTTCAGAAGACATGTCATCTATTCCCGAAGCCAAGATTTGATGATCACATAGTCATCAAGTATCTGAATACTGTGTTTAAAATGTTAAGGCTGTGTTTAACCATCTTCCCATTCTTATTTTTATAAAGGGCTTGTGTGTGTCTTACCTGTGGAGTCCTTTTTTGCCTGGGATACCAGTTTGCTTGTGGAAGTAAAACAGGACAGAATTGCCCCAGTTCATGGCAATGTTTAATGACAACATGAATGTAAATGAATACCCACACATTTTAACATTTTGCCATCCACCTTTAAGAGACACGGGGGAGATTTTCCTGCTGAGAGCTCTTTTACAAGTGATACTTGGCTCTTTCTTTGGATGGAGGCCATGGAACAGTGGGGGTGGTAGTTGAGAGGGAGCAGTGAACCTCTGCCTGTCACAATTAGGATAGAAACAGCCCTAGGTGTGCTTCCCGGTCACCATACTAATTGTGGGAAAATTAATTAGCATGATGCTGACCAGTATTTAGCCTTAAGATACTGTCAGAGCTTTCTCAAGAGGTGAAGGAGGGCCTCCCTGGTGGCGCAGTGGCTAAGTGCTGTGCTGTGGAGCTGTCGGCAGCGGCGACGCAAGTTCAACGCCCAGCCGGGGAGATTCCCACATGGTGCGGCAGACCTCTCCTGCCTCGCCCGCTGCTCCCCTCAGCAGTGTATTTCTGATCTGCCTGTTCTGCTCCCCACTCTGTCTCTGGTGAACCCTCTCGCCGCCCCACGCCTCTGGCCTGTACCCCAACTTGTATGCATGCATAAATAAATCTTAAAAAAAAAAAAAGAGGTGAAGGAACTTGTTTCTTTAGGTACTTGTCCGCAGCTTGTTTTTAAGTTTTTCAACACATGTACTCTTACCAGAGTCTTCAAAATTCAATTCATTCCCCAAATTTCAACACTCATTTCCATGAAATAAGAATCCATCAAGAGAAGTGGTGTTTTAAACAGCAATTAAATAAACAGACCCAGGGGAGGCCCACTGGCCCATATGGCTTTCTCTAGCCAGGTCAAATCCAGGGGCCTGGAAGGCCAAAGTGAGCTGGTTCTAACTGGAGACGGGCAAGACCTAGCCCCTGCCCAGAGGTAAGCTTAGATTTGGCCATTGGCGAAGTCTGTAGAAACCTTTATCTTGAAAACCCGGATCCACAGGGAAGTTAGAATTCAGTGGTCCTCCTTCCCAGTGGACAACGGGCAGAAGTTCCTGCAGGGTGGCATCAGGATACCTTGATGTGACCTTACAGTGCACAGGTTGAGTCCTGAGTAACTTTTGTAATGCAGATCAGCAGTCTTCGAAGCTTCCTGACCCTGTGGCCCAAGAATAAATGACTGCTCAGAGTGGACCTCAGGAAAGCCTGAAGACAATATTGCTGACAGGACAGGCAATTTGGTACTCAAATCCATGTCAGGAAGGACACCGTCCACTAGTTCAAGACAATACAGCCCAAAGGCCACACCCTTGCATTTCCAATACAGAAAACCTTCCATCTCAGGCAGGTACCAGCCACAAAAATTACAAGCACAAATAGCATCTTCAGCACATGAAAGAAACCAATTTCCAGTGAAAGTCAAATGTGGGTGGAAGGTTTAGAACAAAATTCCAGGTGGGGGCCTCCCTTGTAGCGCAGTGGCTAAGTGCTGCACTTGAGCTGTCGGCAGTGGCAACAGGAGTTCGACGCCCGGCCAGGGAGAATCCCACATGGTGTGGCAGACCTCTCCTGCCTCGCCCGCTGCTCCCCTCAGCAGTGTATTTCCATGCATCTGCCTGTTCTGCTCCCCGCTCTGTCTCTGGTGAACCCTCTCGCCGCCCCACACCTCTGGCCTGTACCCCAGCTTGTATGCATAAATAAATCTTAAAAAAAAAAAAAAATTCCAGGTGGGGAAGAAATGAATGTAAGGATCTGCACCCAGAGGAGGACATTCCTCTGCATGTATCAGCTATGCTTTAGGCGGCAAGGCCACAGTGTCAGTCTGAGGTTGGTTCAGCCTCTATATGAATAGAACATTCTCTGGTGGGGAAGAGATGGACGAAAAGCAGGACGCCTGCGGACACTGCAACGAGGTGAGGATAAACAGGAAGATATGCCCAGGCCCTTTAGACTCCTTCAGCCATGCTTTTCTTCTTAGGGAAGAAAGGTCTCACGAACCTGAGCCGGCAACAGGCCTGGGAACCGGCAGTTAGTGACATTAGCTTCCTACAGTTAGCTTCCCACACAAGAGATGAGAGAAAACCAAAGGGTCTCTGACAGAAGCCACAGTGGCCTTCCAAGAGCCAGAAAGTGGAGTCAAAGACAAGATCACCCAGATGGCTCAAGAAGGGAAAGGATTTATTAGCCCGTTTCCAGGGCAGGGACCCAGGGGCGGTGCTGGGTTCAATATTCTCACATTCCAAGGGAAGAAAAGGCAGCAGTGAGACCTGCCTGGCTGCCTTCACTCATTCTGACTACACAGCTCTATGCTTAAAGGACCCGACTCTCCTGCGGGGAGAACACGGGGCCCTGGAAGCCAACCCAGGAGTGCGAGAATGGCTTGGCTTCACTCTCGGCCTTTGCAGGCAGAGCTCGGGCTGGGGACCCAGGGCATCAGACATTCTGTCCATAAGGAGCAACACTTGGGTCTAGAAGGAATGGGTGGTGGGGCCCGGTGGGCCATTTTGAAGGTCTGCTCCCCACCCCTGCTGCCTGGGCTGCTGCCACTCCTTGACGCTTCTGGGTGATTTTAACTTTATTTATAAACAAGACAAAAATCCAAGCAGCATTAATTTAGGGGAAGAAAAAAGATTTAAAAAAAAAGTACCACGGAAGGGCAGGACAAGAAGTTGGTGACCATCCACAAAAGAAGGGAGAGCCAGAATTCCACCAGGTGGCAAAGTGCTTACACGTCGCTCGGGAGGGAGGCCCTTCCTTCCTGCTCCCCGGCTGGTGGCCTGACGCGGAGGGGACGCAATGACTTCAGAACGAACCCTGGAGCCCTGTCTGGCCACCGATGTGAGCAGTGCTGTGGATTTACCCCCATCGACAGCCCACCTTCACTGTCGCCCGAGTGAAGAAGATTTTAACTCTCCTGCCCAAAGTCCTCTGAGAATTTCTTCACTTTCAGGAGGTCATCTGCATTCACGGTGGGCCGGGTGGTGGCCAAGGACCGGAGCATGTCCGACTGCAAAGATCAAAGACGAGAGCAGGAGCTGAGGAGGACCTGGACTCCTGTCCTCAGCCTCCCGCGTTGCAGCCCACCAGGTCAGGTGGGAGGAGGCTGCCTCCCGGCTCCTTGCCCCAAGATGTGCACAAACCCTCAGCTGGGGTCGGCCTGAACGCCGCCCCATCATCTCGCAGTCCCCTGAAGAACTCATCCTAACCCTCCCCGCCACACCAGCCTCGGTGGCAGACACCGGCCACTCAGAATGGACAAGACCATAAGGAGAGGTCAAGAGTAGTTGGGGGAGAGACTGCTTTGCAACTGCATCAAATCATCAAATCAAACCACGCTGACAGTGAGTGGTTCCTTCTCTGTGTAGACAAGCCGACCCCAGGGAATGGCGGAGCCATAGCTTCTAGCCTCTACTCTTGCTGAAGAGGGTAAAATGTGAATGCTGCAGCCTCCACCTGGATCCCACTGCACCTAGTGACAGGAGCCCGGGCTACCCAGAGCCCCAAAGGCCCCTCTCTGCTATTTATGAGGAGCCACGACAGCCCAAAATAGAGAAGGGGAGGAGCCTGTTTGTGCTTTTGCCAAGTCCCACATTTTCTCGGCTCTGTTCAGTCCCCTTTCCCAACTGGCTACTTACCATGCAAACCACAGGCTCTAAAAGTTTGTCACCAGGAACATCCATCCAAGTCATCTCTATGGCCCCTGGGTCTCCTGGTGAGCATGGGGTCAGGAGGTCATCGATCATAACGCTAGGGTTGGTGCGGGAAGGGCCGCAGACCTGAAACCAAACAGCAGCTGCTGGAAGGTGGGCTGCCCATGGGTGTTTGGGGGAGGGGCAGGACACCTCAGCTTTCTGAGTCCTGAAGAGAAGGTGATATAGGCTGTGAACCAATACCTGGGGTTCTGGATCTTCAGTCTGAGAAGGATAGGCTCCTTCAAAACTGCAGCTAAGTAGCCAAGTGGCTCTAAGGTTGATGTCGCATGTTCGGGGTCACCCGTTATTCCAGCTGCTGTCCTTTCCTTACTACCTCCACCAGAGCTCCTGAATTCCCCCGGGGAATGCAAGAACTTCAAAATGTGCTTCCCACTGAAGTTTGCTCCACAAGCCACATTCCCTTTTCATCCCCAAGGCTCTTGACTCAAATGCCATCCCATGTGACCTGTCATTTAAGAGTGACAGGCCCTGTTCTGTTCCCCACTCTGTCTCTGATGAATCCTCTCCTCCCCCCCGCCACACCCAGCTTGTATGCATAAATAACTCTTAAAAAAAAAAAAGTGCCAGGCCCTCTGCTCAAGCTTTCTCATCACCCTCTAAGAAATGCATCTTGATTTTGTTTACTGTCTGTCTCCCTCATGAAAAAGGAGGCCCCTAGAGGGCAGGAATTTTTGTGTATGGTCACAAATGTCTCCCTAGCATTGAGAACAGTGTCAGGCACATAGTAGGACCCACGGCAGATACTTGACAAAAGCTTGCTGCATGAACAAGAGGTTCCCCTCACAGTCTGTAGTTTTAGCCTCAACACTTGCCAGGTACCTCACAAGGTCCATTATGCACAATGGCACAGCACCTACGGGAGGCAGCAAAAGGGACAGCATGCTGCCCTGTCCCGCACACCACCAGATATGGCCACACTCAAGCAAGAAGGCAGGGAAGAGGAGAGCAGGTGCCCAAAGCCGGGGGCTCACTCTGCATTTGCCTCTGGTCCTCTGGGAGACCTAGCAAGGGTTACCTGCAAGGGTGGGTGTCCAGCTCCCGGCCTCACCTGTCCCCTTCACAGGCTCGTCAAGAGCCTGTGTGAGCTGATGAGGCAGCGCAAAACCTCCATCGTCTTCATCGACGAGGGGGACTCCCCCCTTGCCAGGAAGCTGGCAAAGAAAGCCGCCACCCAGCAATTCCCTGCTGGCTCATTCACCTTTTTGAAGTGTGTTGCTGACTGCACTTTTCTGACGGGCTGCATAAGGGAGTCCCGCACGATGATGCTGATGTCTGCACCTGAGTAGCCTTCTGTCTTCCGGGCCAGCTCGTGGATGTTGGCATCTGTCAGGTTGTGGGGAGTGCTCCCCAGATGCAACCGGAACATCTGGGCACGGGCGGCTTCCTCTGGCAGTGGGATATAAATCCGCTTTTCGAACCTAGAGAGCCAAGCACAGGGCAGGGCCTGAGAGCAGATGACAAAATGGTCTTAATGCAAAGGGAAACCAGGGACCCCCAAACTGGCTTCACTAAGGTTCTGTTCAACATGCAAATACAGAGAAGCTTCCAGAGAAAGGGGGTCAGGCTGCACCCCTGGCTGCCGGCAGCAGGTTGATCATGGCTGGAGAAAGACCTCAGCCCCCGCTCCTGTGGGAAAGACTCACCTCCTTCTAATGGCCGAATCCAACACCCACGGGATGTTTGTGGCACCAAGAACCAGAGTCCCATCGTTGTTGTTCCCCACGCCTGTGGAGAAACAAGGCACAGGCCCTGACTCTGAGAACACCAACCAGGGTCAAGCAGAGCCTGAGGGGAATGGCCTCAGGGCTCCGCAGGGGTGAAGAGCTGCAGAACAGCAGAGAGGCAGGTAAGTGCCTCAGGAGCCTCTCTGCAATGAAGGCCTGAGGAGAGGAAGCTACTCTGAGGGTTTCCCTCTACCCTAAGGACAATCAACTCCAGCTACAGCTAAACAGTGCAGCCCCGGCTGGCTTTAGGTGGCACAAGAAGCAGGGAGGGAACCCCGGACCAACACACACCTTGCATCTGCACTAAGAACTCCGTTTTGATCCTTCGGGCTGCCTCACTCTCGTTTTCGTTGCGCGACCCACAGAGGGAGTCTACCTCGTCGATGAAGATGATGGAGGGCTTGTGCTGCCTGGCCAGCTCAAACAGGTTCTTGACAAGCCTGCGAAGGGGACAAGTGGGGCAGGGAGCTGGACACCCACACACAGGCCCAGCCAGGAACCCAGTCCTTCCCATGAGGAGGCCAAGACCAGTTATGCTTGGATTTCAGAGAAAAAAGACAGTAGCAGTCCTTTGGCAGCACTGTACCAAGAGGAAGCCTTGGCATCACATCCACTCCTGCAGCCTCCTGCATTAGCTCTGCACTCAGGGCAGGTCTCTTCCCTTCCTCTCAGCCTCAGTGTCATCACCTTTGGAGTAGGAGTCTTTGAGGGGGATAAGTTACTACATAAAGTCCTAGAGGGGAGCACCTCATACCCAGCAAGTATGCGTGCCTTGCCCTTCCTGTCTGGAGGACTCATGTCTCCCAAGTTCCAGAGGTTAGGACAGTGTCTACCCAACAAGCTAGCGAGATGTTCCTCCCCTGACTACTTATCCCTGGCGCCACCAGCAGCTTCTGGGAAGAGACTCCCCAGGCAGGGCAGCCGGACCTTGAGCCCTGCAAAGGCAGGGCCTAGGGGCTAACTTACTTCTCACTCTCCCCCAGCCACTTAGACATCAAGTCTGAGGAGGACACAGAGAAGAAGGTGGAGTTGTTGGCCTCTGTGGCCACTGCTTTGGCCAGGTAGGACTTCCCTGTGCCAGGGGGTCCAAAAAGCAGTATTCCTCGCCAAGGGGTACGCTTGCCTGCAAGAAAAAAAAAAATAAAGTGAGCTTCTTCCTAAGTTGGGAAAGGGAACAGAAAAAAAGCAGGGGGGCCTTAGTCTCTGGAAGTCGAGTTTTACAAGACAAGTTCTAGGTGCAGAGGGAACTCAATCATCTGCAATTGCTTGGTCCTACCCCTTGCTCATGGCCCCTGAGACCTTGCAAAATGACACTGGCTGGCCCAGGTTCCTCTCCCTGCCCACCCACCGGGACAGACAAGTCAAAGATCTAATCACAAAGAACTTGAACAACAGAGAGAAGCCAAGGAGTAGGATGTGTAGGCCCTGGGCCTCTTCCGACAGAGCGCCTGGGAAGGCCAGGCCTCACCCTTCAAAGGCAAATGAGCCAAGTCACCACCTGCTCCGAGACACCTCCGGAGTGGGAGCTGTGAGTTGGCTCACTCAGAAGCCTACTTTTACATGTGGGCCTAAAGTGGTTCCATTCTTACCTGTGAACAGGTGTGGGAATTTAATTGGCAAAATGACAGCTTCTTTGAGGGCCTCCTTGGCCCCCTCCAGTCCGGCCACATCATTCCACCGAATGTTGGGCTTCTCCATCACCACAGCCCCTGTGAGAGGAGGGCAGAGCCTGGGACCCTCCGTCAAGCCGCGGAGCCTGAGCCCACCCACTACGCGACGTGCCCCTCCACTGCCACAGCGTGAGCCTCTTACCCATCAGTTGTTCTTGCAACTTCTTTTTCTCTGGATTATCCCCTTCACTATCACTATCGCTGCTAGGAAAAGAGACAAAAGAGGACAAGTTGGAGCAAGAGGTAGCAGTCGAGGAGGCTCTGAGTGCGCATGGGGGGAGGGAGGCTTTCCCGACTCAGGGGTGGTGAGACAGCACCAGCGGGCGCCACCAGGACTTCCGGGCCACACAGTTTCCTCACCCTGCTCTGTGTGCTCCAGGAAACACTCTCATAACCCATCCTCATTTCTTCATTTAGGGAACAAGAATAGAGATGTGTGCCCACTCTAGAAGGTCAGTGAGGGGCATGTGCGGTGACTGGAATTGAACAGGAGCTGTCACTGGTCCTTGAAACGGACTCAGAACCCGAGAGCAGTGGCTGTGGCTCGGAGAAGTGAAGTCTACAGCAGAGCACCTGGGAAGGACAATTACTATGCTCCCAGGGCCATCCCTTCCCGGACGCGTGACACTGTCAGCTCTTCCAGGCCCCCTCCCCCTTTCCACCCAGGAGCAGAGCTTCTCTCCTCAGGTGAGGCAGCTGACACCACCTCTCTCGTACTCCCTCACTCCTGCCTGGCACCACCCCCTCACTTCTGGGATACCACTGGCCTTTGTGTTCAACTAAGTGGCGTCTCCATGGTGGTAAACCATAAATGTGAGCTGAGAGGCTCCAGAGAGAACAATGGCTCTGGAGTCAGGAGCACAGGCCCCAAATGAGCGTGCAGACCCCCATCAAGTGCCAGCTGTGAATTGATCTGTCTCCCCACCCAGCTGGATGAAGACGGGATTATGAAACTGCTTATTGCCTACCGTGTGCTCAGTTCTATTCTAGAGCTCTGCCTGCATCATCTCACGTGCTCTTAAGAGTACCTCTGAGAGGGCAGCCCCATGAAGGCCCCCCTTCTACAGATGAGAAGTCTGGAGGCACAGGGGTTCCTGGTACTTGTCCATGGTCATAGGGCCAGGAAGTGCAGAGCCTGACTATACTGGGAGGCCGACTGCAGAGTCCAAAGCTTGTAACTTCTCTGCTGGCCGCCCATCTTGCCCACAGCTCTTCAGCCCAGACCCAGTGATGGTGTACATGGGAGAATTCAAAAAGTGCTAACAAAAGTAGCTGTAGGCACTGTCACTATGATGCGCAGAATCCCCCAAAAGGAAGGTGCCGGAGGTCCAAAGCAGCATTATTAGCCCAGGAATGACCTCACCAAACACAAGGATCCGACCAAGGGGAACTCTGGCCCCGGCAGCCCTTTTCTCCATACTCACCCCTTGCTCTCACTCTGATTTTCTTTGACTGGCTTCTTGCCGTGCTTCTCTTTGTTTCGTAAATAATCCTTCAGCTTCTCTGCCCGATCTAGGTACTGCATGCACTTGGCGCGAATGCTCTCCTTGGCCTTGTCGCTGTGTGCCTCATCTATGCAAGGAGAACCAGAGAGGGGCCCATGAGCCCCCATGTGTCCTTCTTCTCGTCACAGGGGCTCTGAGACCAGGGAGGACCCAGCCTGTGACTCACATTTGATAGCGTGTAGGAAATACTCCACAGCATGCTGGTAGAGTCGGAGTGCCTCCTCGTAGTTCTTGGCTTTATCCTCTTCTGTGGCTTTCGTCACCAAATCAATGGCTTTCTGGAAAGGTGAGAGCAAATAACTCAGTGCTTCGAAGAGATCCAGAAAGGCTTTGGGGTCAGAGGCAGCAGGAATACACTGAGGGAGGTACTGCCAGGCCCACGGACCAGTCGGCTGCAGATCAGCTGGCCTACTTATCCAGCCTCAACTAGCGCGGCCTTCAAAGGCAGCTTTAAAAGCTACATCCCTCTGCACAAAATGCTCACACAGTTGAAAGCAACCTCTTTCTCAGTCCTTGCTCTGGATGGATTTCAGCAAGTGGAAACCTGACAAAATATCTCAGGTTAGAGCTCAAAGGGAGAGTTCACTTCCCAGTCCATTGCCTCAAGGGAAAGAGAAATGGAGCTGAATCGAGAGGCTGGGACACAGGAAACACCAAAACCCACTGATTGCTGGAGCTCAGCCTGAAGGCCAGAAACCACGCTGCCAGCCTCTCTCAGTTTTCCTCAAGTTCTGTCTAGGGAATGCACCCTTGAACACATGGTTCAACACGCCAGAAGCTCCAGTAAGAAAAGTGCCTGCTTACTCCCAAGGCATACATGTACTGCCAACTGGTAGGATTCGTCCTAATAGTTCAACCTTCTAAGAACTCCATGAGAGTGTCTTTGTGAATCTTTTAAGGCAGTGGGCCTGTGCTCTAGACTGAACTTAGAGGTGCTGGAGCTTTCAGGCAGCTGGCCTACACCTACACAGCCAGCTTTAAAAATACAGCTTCACCAACCCAGGAAGCATTCCCAGAATGATCCTCCTCAATCTGATCCTGCACTAGACACAGGCAGGCAGAGCCCACTGTATACACACAGTTTCGTCCACAGCAAACAATAAGCCTCCTGACCAATTCTTGGCAGAGCCCTGGCATTTGTCAGCCCTTCCTCATTGAAAGCAAGAAGTCACAAAAAAACAGACATGCTAGCTTTACAAAACTAAAAAAAGTGAGGTAGGCTAGGCCAGGTTGATGCTATTAAACTCACCAGGTCGAAGAGACGAGGAAGGTGTGTATTGGCTACTATTTTCAAGCTTTAGCACCCTCCACTAGCTACAAATAAAGAATGGCAAGGAGCCTGAATCTTCTGGATTAGCTACAACATGAGCTTCATTTGCCCACTCTGTCCCCCTGACGGCCCTTCAGATAAGACATGAAATGTGCTCCTGTCCTTGATGGCTTCTCTTCTCTAGAACAAATCCTTGGACTATTTAGTTTATTTGCCTTCTTGCTTGGGTCCAACCTTTTCAAAGGTGGGGCTCAGAACAGCAAATCTCCAGGTGTGCTTGGCCCCCCATGTGGTGGAACAGGCCTATTCCCTTCCTGACACTCTATTAATTAATGCATGTAAAAGCACATTCGATATTTCTAGCAACCATACATAGTTTTTCACACATAAGAGGCCTTAGTTTCAATGTGGAGAGAACAGTTTTGCTTAACAGGAATTAAGGTGACAAATAAAACTGCCAGCCCCGCCGCATCTGTAGTAACACATATGGCAAAGGATGAGGATGAACGAAAAGGGTAAACTCTTTGTAGAGGACCAGAAAGTAAATATTTTAGACTTTACAAGCTGCAAGATCTGTCCAATAGCTATAGCAGCTATTCAATTCTGCCTGTGGTAATTCCAAGGCAGCCACAGAGAATGCATACATAAATGAATGACAGGGATGTGTTCCAATAAAACTTTATAGACAATGGAATGTGAAATTTGTGATTTTCATTTGTTACAAAATATCATCACTTCCTCGCCATTTAAAAATGTAAAAATTTAAAATTATTATGTTAAGTGAAAGCAGCAGGGTCACAGAGGACCACATATCGTAGATTCCATTTACATGAAGTGTTCAG
This sequence comes from Scalopus aquaticus, assembly GCA_004024925.1. NCBI lineage: Eukaryota > Metazoa > Chordata > Mammalia > Eulipotyphla > Talpidae > Scalopus > Scalopus aquaticus. The sequence continues at coordinate 74,910 of PVIJ01003136.1, forward strand.
AATAGGCAAATCCATACCTCAGAAAGTAGATCAGTGGTTGTTGAGGACTGGGAGGGATAGAGGGATGGGGGGTGGGGAAAAGAAGAGACTAAGAGAGGACAAAAGGCACAGGGTTTCTTTGGGGGTGATGAAAATGTTCTAAAACTGACTGTGCTGATGGTTGCACAACTTTGTGAACAGACTAAAAGCATGGAGTTGCATCCTTTAAATGGATGAACTATAAGCTATGTGAGTTACAGCTTAGTAAAGCTGTGTTGTATTTTTGTTTTGTTTTTAATGTAAGAACATTCTTAGCTCACAGGTCTTATGGAAACTGTCAGGGCAGGTGTATCTGCTGTCATATTTGCCCACCCTGTGATAACAGAACTTCTGCTAGTGGATGGTGGGGCCTGGCTTTGCACTCCAGTTAATTCTCAGCCAAGTACCCCAATTTACTCCCTGCCTCTGTTCCCACGTTTCCCTCCACCTGGAGTAACCATTCGCTTTCAGGTATCCAAAACCGACCGGTCCTTTGAGGATCCAGCCATGTGTCCCTTCTTCCTGAAGTCTCGCCTGTCTCCCTACATCGCATACTGAGCACTCTGCACAGACACCGTGTGAAGGACGCTTTACCTGAACCACTCAGCCTGGAGCCATTGTCATAACAATGCTCCCGAGTGTTATACCCCATTTTACTGACAGGAACCCGAGATTCCAAGATCAAGTAACTAGCCCAAGGTCACATGGTAGTGATGCCAGAGTCCAGATTCCAGACCAGGTCTGAGGCCTGAGCATGTTTGTTTTCCGGACCTGCAGGACTGGCAGCACCTGGAGGACGGGCAGTCGTGCATCCAGGTAGCGCCACCCCAGCACCACCCTGCAAGATCGAGGGAATGAATGAAGGGTAGTTGGCCGAGAAGAAGCAACAGGAGACGGAGGAAGGACCCGGGGCTTGTTAAAACGGAGGCAGGAGGAGGTGGAGCTAGCGGCCCGAAAGAGAACAGGAGCTTCCCCGGGCGGCGCCGGGGCGGCCCAGCTGAGGCGGATCCCCATGGCGGTCCCGGGACACCCGCTGCACCTATCGGTGTCGGGGCTTGGCGTCCGGAGAAGCGAGGCGGCCCCCAGCTCCGAGAGCGTAACAAAAACGCTAGGAGGCGGCGACAGCGGCGGCGGGGCAGGAGCCGCGAGGCCGGGGCTCCGAGAAGGCCGCCCGCCCCGGTGCCCGGCCGCAGGCCCCACCGCCCATCCTTCGGCCGCCGCAAGCCTAGGCCCCGCCGCGCCGAGGTACCTGGAGGGTTGACGTTGTCATTTCATCTCCTGGGTCCGCCCCACACCCCGCGGTGCTGCTTGCGGCCTCGCTCCAGCCCCGGGGAGCCGAGGTGCTGGGTTCGGCACGGCGAGCGCGGCGGGTCGGCGCTCGGGGCGAGCAGAGCGGCCGCTCGCAACCGGAGCCGAGTCCGAGGCGAGCGAGGAGCTCGGGCCAGAGCGGTCGGGCCTGAGCCACGCGGCTGCCCCCCGGCGGCCACGGCCAGCACTGCAGGAGGCGGGGCCCGGGTGGGACGAGGGCAGGCTCGGGAGTGTGCAGGGGTGGGGCCAGCTGTCCCAGGATCGAGGGTGCGGTGAGGTACGCGGGTGCCAAGGAGACTAGTCGGCTTCCGCTAGTCCAGGACCCTTCTTGGAAAAAAAAGAGAGCATATAGGGCAGTTTTACTCGCACAGTAAACCTAACACCCAGACTCTAATCTGGGATGTTTAATAGGATACAGTAGTAATTAGTATCTACCTGACCTGGCTTTTGCAGGGAATGAATGAGTTAGCTAATACGAAGACACTGGGGTCTCTGGTTATTATGATGCTGTAGACTGTCTAAAGCCAGATTTGTTTTTAAAATTTAACCCTTCTCTTTTTTTCTTTAGGAAAATGGTTTTCTTCAACCTCCAATTTTGGGAACTTTACCCAGGTGAACTTCAGCATCGCAGATTGGTTTACATTCATTCATCTAACAACACTGAAGAAGCATGTACTACGTGCCAGGCTTATAGTGCCCGAGAGTGGTGGTGGTGGAATATAATAAAGATCAAGACAGAGCCTCCACGGTGGCCTAGGGGTTAAGTCTCAGCGCTATCCCCACCAAAGCCTGAGTTCCTTCCTGGGGCCAGGGAGCTGACCCACATGCCGCAGCAGACCTCTCCTGTCTCGCCTGCTCATCTCCTCAGCAGTGTATTTCAGTAAATCCACCTGTTCTGCTCCCACTGTCTCTGGTGAATCCTCTCAGCCTCCATACCTCTGGCCTAACCCCCAGTTCTTGTATGCTTAAATAAATAAAAATAAATCTCAAAAAAAAAAAAAGATAAAGACAGCTCTCGAGACTAGAGTCTGAGGAGTAAGATGAATCAGGAAGCAATATGCATGTATGAAGGCCCACATGCTATGTAAGCTCCTAATGGGCAACATGCCCAAGGCAGGGGATGGGAAAGGCTCCCATTTAAGTGGAGGCTTAGGGATAAGGGGGAAAGAGCCCTTGGTTGGGTAGTGCTGTTGCCATTGCTGGGGGTGGGGGGATAAGTGAGAAGGGAAAGGGGACTGGGCAGGCACTTGGGGCTTGAGGATTCTGCAGCAGATCAACAATTTCATATTCCAACCTTCTCACTAGAGCAGAAATCAGGTTCTCAGCTCCCACACTTTAGGCAGAAAGTCCATGATGTTCAAAGGCACAATTCTCTTTTTTCTTTCTCATACAGCACTTGTCTAGATTGGATTCAGCAATCAAAAACGGAGTCCTGATGCTTCTTTATGATTGCTGAGAAACCATCTCCCCTTGCCCTCCTCTGTGTGACTCAGAGTGATCAAGCTCAATTTGATGCAGTGATTAAGCTCTCCATCACACAGAAAGTCTGTGGTTGAACTATTGATAGAAAGTGTGTTTTTAAGAGTGCAGTTACTCTCAATCTGTTTAAAAATGGCACCAATGGCTGGTGATCTATTTGTCTACAAGTCTTCCCTAAGAGGAAGAATTAAGGGCAAAAACACACCAGAGGCTTCTGTTCACATATTCTCTTCCTTTCCCAGTCAGGCCACTCCTTGCCCCCTGCTCTCACCCCCACCAGAGGTGAGAGGGAAGGGATGTTCAGGGGTGAGGAGGTGGGCAGTGGTCTGAACAGTGGGGTATTATGTTAGTTACATTGAGTAAATGAACAGATTAGTGACTGCATTGAGAGAGTCGTGGAACTCAGATTGCTCACTGTCTGAGAAGGGCTTTACAAACATGGGAAAGGGAAAGTTAGAAAGAATCTTCACGCTAGAAATATCAGTATAACCCATGGTTTTCACATATACAGAATAGAAATAGGTATTTTTATGTGTGTGTACACACCCACACACATTTTCCTAGCTCTGAGGCAATGAGCAAATCAAGCATCCAGATCTTGGTATCTAAATATCCTACACTAAAAAAGCCTTTTGCAGAAATGGCTAATTGCAGTACCAGAGTAAGAAAAGTACAAAAGGCCTTTGTTGTGCCAGAATTCAGTGTTTGAAGAACGATGGGGACATAGTGAAGGATGCAGTAACCAGTTTGAAAAGAATCCCACTGGCCAGATCTGGACAGTTTTAGCATCAAAATAAGTAAGCATGGATTAAAACCCATTTAAAAAATTGGAATTCATGAGGGCTTAATATCAGTTGATCAATTAATCAATCCATGGGAGAAAAGGGGAAGTTCTCACTATGATAGAATAACCAACTAACAAAGGCAAAAAGTGATAATAATCAGTTTGGCAATCATCCACAGCAGTAGATAATACAGGAAGGAATTAGCCATGAATGGTAGGGCTGGTTGGAGGAGGTTTGATGAAGAACACTGAGAATATTGGCAAAATAACAGAACATCTCCCCACAAAAATACCAATAAAGTACAAAGGGGAACAGGGTGTAGACACTAACTTTTTTTTTTTTAAAGATTTATTTATTTATACAAGCTGGGTTATAGGCCAGAAGCGTGGGGCGGCGAGAGGGCTCACCAGAGACAGAGGGGAGCAGAACAGGCAGATCAGAAATACACTGCTGAGGGGAGCAGCGGGCGAGGCAGGAGAGGTCTGCCGCACCATGTGGGATTCTCCTCAGCTGGGCATCGAACTCTCATCTCGAGCTGCCGACAGCTCCACAGCGCAGCGCTCAACCGCTGCGCCACCAGGGAGGCCCTGTAGACACTAACTTGATGAGATGACTGAAGTCAAAACTGCTGGTGGTGGGATGGGGTAACATCTGTGTCTTCTGATAATAGCTCCGAGAAGGACAAGGCATCACTCCTGTCTGTGCCTTCCTGCCAAGGGTGCATGACCTGACCTGGTCACGAGGTAATATGAAACAGATTCAAGAGGAGGGACGTGAGAATTAAGGTGAGGCTGAGGAACTAACCCAGTCTGATGAGACATGAAAAGCAAACACAGCTCTGCATAGGATCCTGCGCCAGGAAGACAAGGAGACACACTGGGATGACTGGCACCATTTGAACGGGGTCTGAGGACTGGGTGGTAGCCTGGCACCAGTGTTGTTTTCCTGATTGGGAAGGCTGTATGGTGGCAGCGCAGGAGGGTCCTTGTGTTTAGGAGGTACACACCAGAGAATCTAAAGGTGACAGAGCATGTTATAAAGACAAGAGAGGTCAATGGAATGGTAAAATATTAACAATCAGGACATTTGGGTGAAGGGGATTTACTGTTCTTGAAACTTTCCGGTAAGCTTTAAACTATTAAAGAAAAAAATACAAGTCTAAAAGCCATTTTTTTAATTTACAGTATAAAGGTTACAAAGGTTTATATGTATTCATATATATTTATATATATAATACCCTCAAGTTACAAATTTTCATTGTAATGTACAATGTTATATGTTGACATGCAACTCAAGGGGAAGTGTTGTCTATGCATATTTATAGAGTACACATAAAGATTTTATTTTTAGAACACAAATACTGCCCTGTTTTATGCCATCGGTTTTGATTTGGTAGTCTAGTGATGCCAGATTTGAGACTTACATTTAAAACAATACTTGAAGTCTTATTCAAATATAAGGTTCTAAAAAGAAGAGGGACGCAAAATCTCACCAACTTTTAATTCTTTGTAAAAGTATTATTCTAGCTTTCTAAGTCTTAATACTTAACAAAAACTGAAACCTCCTTGAGAAAAAACACAGACAAGTGGCTATCATTAGGGTTTGTACAGATTAGCCAAAAAACAAGCCTTCCCAGGTAGTAGTTTGCCACAACATCTTCTAAAAAACCTTGGGTATGGTACCAAAAGGGAAACAGATTCTTTGGGTGCCAAGGTCTTATCATGCTGACCATTCCAACAGATGTAAACACTGGAGTAGGCAAGTCAGAAACTGGTTGTTATGATAAGGGCAGATTTGCTTTAAGGTATAAAGGATATCATTGATGTTGATGACTATGCCAAACCCCAAACTTACTTTAAATCATTTCCTCTCCCCCAATTCTATCAACTCATAAAACATGAGAAAATGTAACTGACACTCACTTGAACAGTACTGAGATAAAAGGAAAGCACTTTTTCCGATCTAGAAGAACAGACACTAGACAATACTTATGTGCTGATTCCAATAATATATAATCATTAGCACCTGATTGTCAAAGGGTAGGTTTACAGTAAATACCAAGACACTGAGGGTGTGACCTTACTGGTGTGCCAAGTTTCGGGACAGGGAAGGAGCCCTGTGACTATGTTCCATATGTTATTCCACTCATATGTAGCTAGGGGACTTTTGAAGCACAATGCAGGGAGTTGCCTGAAAAGTTTACCCTCGTGATTAATGGAAGGCAAATTGGACACAAAGGGACCATTACTCTATAAAAACTGTGGAAAAATTCAGACAACCCCTCTTATTTTCTTTAAGTGTTCTGTTTACTGACTTTGAATGCCAGAATATTCTAGAATAAGTGGAATTTTGATGAGTTTAAAATATCTTCATTTTGAGCCATCAAAATCGAGAAACACTCCATCTACCATTGAAAGGACTTTCAACAAATGAGATGTTTAAAGGGTGTCAGTATGGAAATGATTGAGCTAACACAATTTAAAAATGGGGGGTAGATGAAATACACATTTAGCTTTGCTGTTTATAGTTAAGAGGTATTTCTTTAAAAAGATTTTCCCATTGATCCACTTTGAGAAACAGAGCTTAACTTTTGTCATTGTTGCTATGCTTTATCTTACTAAGGACACACTACACTGTTCTCCTCTCCAAAGAAAAGTCTAATTTTGTATTAGAAAAAGTATGCATGATGAAAAGACCAATGTACTTAAACATAGTTGGCATGATCCAAAGAATAAGAATCCTTTTAAAATATTTTCGGTTTGCCAAATGAACAGAACTGCAGATGTCTTCTGGTAAAAATGTGAAGTGGTTAATTACTAAACCACCAGTAGATAAATGGATGGGTTGGTGTGATTGGAAAATAATGGACTGTCTGCTACTTGAGGGCAGGAACTTTCTTCTGAACCTTTCAGAGTACCTGTACATTAATAAATGATGATTAGATGAGAGAATACATGAATTATCATTAATTAGCCTTGCAGTTTCAAATTTCCCCAAAGAACCTTTGTCTGTCTCTCAGAGACTCCTATCGCTTTGGAAGCATTTGTGTCAATCATATGGAGGTAAGATTTACTGCATGGTACTAAGTATGGTACTTAGAGAACTCAGAAGTTAGAGACCTACCAAGGTTCTAATAAAATAATGAAGTATTCTCTCACTTTTTATTCTCAACCCATCTATTCTGGGGTAATTCAAGGATGATAGCTAGGACAGTAGATTTTTGCTGAACGTAATCAAATGTTCATTGTAGAATAAGCAGTCATTTGCAAATGGCCTATTTTGGCATTGCGTCATGTAGAATCACTTTGAAAACTAGAATATGCTTTGGTCCAAGTCATCTGAAGTGGGAAGGAAGAATGAGGTGGCAAAAGATTAAGTTCAAGTATATCACTTCTGAAACGAAATCGTGTTAAAATGTTTTTGTGAATTAATCCGGGACAACCATTCTTCCAGTTGGCAGTTTAACAATGACTGTCTAAGAGACTAGAAATCAGATGGGCTCCACGTGCCTATTTATTGTACCTTATTTTAATTTGAAATTCTATCTTTTCAGAGGATGAACTTGTATTGCCGATCTGCCAGATATTTTTCAGAGAGTTTTAAATCAGTAATTTAAAGAAGCCTATTAACAGTGTAAAATCAACTTCACTTAATATCATTACACCACAGGTATAGTTATGTTGCTCAGAAATGCATAATCCTAGTATATGGCATAATTATTTTAGCAGTGCCTATCATTATACATTTACTGAGTATCTGTGTACCCACCAAACTTTCACAAGTGAAAGATAAGCCTTAAAAAAGGGGAAAGAGGGAAGACTGGGGTTGTTCCAAAGATAGTATGTAGAAAGTAAAAATAATTGTAGTTTACCAAGCAATTAATATAGGAAAACACAGAGCACAGAAAATGGTGGATTCTTCTGCTTTCCTCTTGAGGAGGGGAAAAAACCTACTGTAATAATTCAAATTTAACTGAAAGAGATTTTCAAACTCAAGGGAGGATATAATACCACCTGGCACATAATATAGCTGATAGAGATAAATAAAAAAGAATGACGACGACTACAGTCAAATTCAACTTAAAGTTTAAGCAGAATCCAAACATAAATATGTCTCTTTTCCTTACAGAGATATTTAGATTTGACCAAAGCAATATGCTTTGAGACCAAATGGATCTTGCATTTTATTTCTTCAGTACAGATTGAAAAAAGAGAACCTTTGGCTTCCTACCAGCCATTTCATTCATATTCATGGCATTAATAGCGGATGGCAACAACATGGAAATGTATGCTGGATATTTGGATAGTTTAAATATTATGTACAATCAATAGCTTATAATCAGTGAAAACAATAAGAACATAATTCAGCTTAAATGTCCAAGATAAGATACAAAATAGCAGAGAAAGTGCTTAAGTCTACAGGTCTTCCCTGAAAGCCTCAAAAATGTGTAACTCTTTATGTAGGTAGGGCTTTTCATAGAATTTGCATAGCAGCTTACAAGATAATTTGCATTAATATATGGATCGAGATTCTTTCGTGTTTTTGAAGATATACAAATATATCCACATGCATATATATTAAACAAGAAGACCTGAAAGTTCTGATAAAATTAGGAAAAATTCCATCATAATCTTTTCTCAAAAGTGGTCATACTTTTGTTGATCAAAACCATTTACAGTGAAACCTGTTTTTCTGGGAGAAACATAATCTTGTCCAGATTCCACACAGCTTAATTTTTTTTTAAAGAATAAATTTTGGTTTATTAGCTAATAAGTGCATTTAATCAACTGAAAAAAAGTATTATTACCATTCTGCTCAGAAGGATAAGTTAAGAAAACAAATAATTAGTAACTAGTTTAATCATGTTGGTTAGAGAGATTTTTTTATATTTATAAAAATATAAGAAATAAATACTTTAATCTCTCCTGCCATGCAGTAATTTTCAGTAACAAAGTTTATAGGAGTACAGATGTAAAAACAGGCACTATCAGACTTTATCAAGCCTAAAAACTGCTAAAACATGGCTTTAAAATGGGTGAATGACATTTAAAGCAATAGTTTTGATTGCCTGTACATGCCCAATGCTTAAACTGAAACTCGGTCTACTAAGTAGGTGAGTTTACAGTTACAACTAATAAATACTGTATAGACATACATTAAAGCATTTCTTCATGTAAAACATTAGGTAACTAGTTTCCAGGTAAGATTCATTTGATGACTTAAGGACTTACCTTTTTCAGAAAAAGAATAACATAACTGAGCCTGTTTCTTTTGCTCCATTCCTTTCCTCTTTTTTTGTTGGGGGAGTGGACAGAAAGGGAAGACGTTTTAGAGAAGAAGAGGAAGAATTTGCACACGCCACTGGGCTGCTTATAGGCTTCTGTGTGGAATATGGAGATTTCTAAGCCTCAGGTCTTAGTGGGCACAGGAAGCAGTCCATCGCAAAAAGGGGAATACTACTCTGCAGTTTTCTTCTCAGTCTCATGTTGTGGAAGCCCACAACATCCTCTACAATTTTCCTGATTCAAAATGAAAAAGAAATGAAAAGTCAGCTGTTCTATAAACATGTGAAATATAGAAAATGCCCACATTGTTATCTTTTGAAAATAATTTGCCATATTTTGGCATCTAAGTACAAAATACATATTTATCAAGGTTGTCCCATTTGTGAAACCACTTCATTTGTGGTTTGAAATCCTTCCCCCCCACCCCTGCCTAGAAAGAACAACCTAGTCGCTCATGACTGGAATACTGTTGAAGTTGTTAAACAAGCAGCTTAAGGGCTCTTGCTCTTGGAGGTGCTAGTGGTCAAATAAACCTGCATACACTTTCATTTCACATCAAGACTCAGAAGATATTAAAAACCCTAAGGACCTTGGTGCTAGATATGGCAACTAAAACTTGAGTGAAATAAGCCCAAATGCACACACACCTTCCCTCTACTGCCCACATTTTAATCACACAGATCTTTTTCATATAACTAATGAGCAGGAGACTTAGAAGTTCACCTTGAAAATCATCTCAGTTGGGAGCTTTTCACATAAACACAGAAAAGTGTGATCACATGGCTTTGTCTCTATATGAGACATGAATGTATCATTCATTTCTGCAGTGAGTGTTAGCAATCTAAGCTCCCCTATCGGGGGGTGTTATGTGTTGAAATTCTGCTTCCAGAAATCACAGCTGGACCTTCAAGATACTCTTTTTCTTGCCTGACTTGCAGACGTATCCCAGGTGAACTAAACTTAGGTTTATGAACTTTTTAAACATAAAAAGGTCTTGAAAGACATATCTAGTTTAGACGTCAACTTCCAGTTTCAAGTGAATCAGATATTTCACTCTGGGAACTTGAGCTGGGGGAAGAATAGTCATGTCTCCCCACCCTCTGCATATGGTTGACCCTACCGTACATGGGAAAGTAACACTGACTTATGGGCAGAGGTTAGACAGTGGGACTTCAATATCTAACTAGAATTCTCTTGCTCATGAGTCTGTGATTTTTCACATATCCCACCTATAGGTCAGTCTGCTCCCCAACCAAATAGCTCATGTTTTGCATCTACAGTTGAGTCTCCCTCCTATTGGAGTGCCACTCTCCTTTGCCCTCCAGCGTCACAACCTCTTGTGACACTCTTGATAAACCTAGTGAGAACTAGCTCTAGATTTTTCAGAGATATAGGGGACACCTAAGTCAACATTACCTTTTCTTTCAGATCTAATGACTATACTAATCTTGACATTTTCTAAAGCTACTACACTACTTTCAACATTTTCAGATATATACCTCCTTCATAATTAGGAAAAACAAGCTGAGTATGATTCTGTAATACCACAAAATCAACCATTACTGCTACTCTTTCCTAATGACGACATTAGCAATGCTTAGAAAAACCCAGGTAACTTTTTATGGTCTTGTCACCCTGCCCACTGTAGGATGTATTAAGAAGCAAAACACTGGTGCTTGAATTAGCAGCTGCTTGTCCATGCCACTATGCGGCCCAAAAGGAGAGGGTCGATGCCGGGATCATGGAGTTGTTTGTGCTGAAGAGTTGGCTTCATTCACAAAGTCAGCTTTTTAAACAAGCTGGCTCTCCAGCTTTTCTCTCTCTCGAAGAGATCTGCCCACTGGAAAAGACACCTTTAAGGAAACCCACCTCAAAGACTATTCCTCAAACTAGGATAGATTATCTCCCTAGGATGGCAGTGATATCCAGTTATTCAAATAGTGACTAATAAAGCTCCACTGACCCTAACCAAAGGCACATTTGGTACGCAATAAAAAATGGCTTAGGCTACAAAGTGGATTTTCTTTTAAAATTAAATCCTGTAACATTTCCTGACTCCTAGCAAAGATAAAAATCAGAAAAACCTAAAACAAGCAAAACTTTTCTTTTAGAGCAGTGGTTTCCAACTTGCTTTTCAACTTGGTCACCACTAGAAAGGGAATGGAAGGCCAGACAAATCAAATGTTGCAAGTTCTAAGTACTAAAGTTAGCACTTATGAGTGGCAAAGCTCATGATGGGGTAGGAAGCTGTGGCCAGGGTGGGATGTAGCTGGAGACAGGACAGGTGGAAGAATGCTTTGGTAACAAAATTCAAGGACTTCCCAGGTGGAAGTGGCAAGTGCGGACAATAAACTCCAACAAAATGTAGGACCTATATGGAAAGGCCAAGAAGCGTGGGCTGCTGTGAATTAGCACCCAGGAACACAGTCATCCGAAGCAAGAAACTGAGGCTAAGCCTGGAACAAATTCTATAGGAAGGGAAAGAAAACTCTTGGATGTTTGATTATGTCCAAAAAGAAAAACAGTGAGCCACCCTTCTTAGGAGGGAAAATACACCTAACTATTTATAAGCCACATTAGGAAACTAGATAGTAAGTTGATAACTTCATTTTGGGGCTTATTAGAGTCCCAGAATTTCTGGCCAAGGTAGCTTGTGAAAGGTCGGCTCGTCTTTAAACATGGTTACAGCTCAGCAGTGATTTGCAGGTCCTGGTCAAGGCACTGTGCTGGAGGAGAGCAAAGAGCTTTCTTTTTGTGCTTTTTGTTTTTGTCTTTTTTTTTTTTTTTTTTTGAGGTGGAAATACTTCCGGGGACATTCAAGGCTATTTTCAGACTTTCTGCTGCTCAAACTAGCAGTCCCATGCGAGTGACTTTGGCCGACAAGAATGTGTGCAACACAAATACAATCGGCTTCGGACAAGAGTGCAGGTCCACGGTCTGTGGAGAAAGAACGTTAATTATCACTACCAAATACAGATGCTTGAACATACGAACATGCACAATAAATTTGAATGTGATATTATTTTTAAAAAGAACCTGGATAAAGAAAATGCTAGGGCTACAGAAACTCTTGAGAATTTAAATCCACAAATGAGAGTATAGTCATAAGGAAAGTTATTCCACATTGTAATTAAACACCAGTGAGAGGTTTCACATTAACAATTAGGATACAACTGGTCGTGGACAGGGTTCCACCATGCCTGGTAAGTAGAGCTAAAAGGAGATCTTTCATTCTGATATATGAAAGATCTCTGTGGAGATCATTAATTGTATATTTTCCAGGGTGGAGGAACTACAGTGAACTCAGCAGCAGCATGACCAACTATGGGTAGGATATTTTACATTCCTAGTAGGTTTGTGGTGGGAATTACAACTCCTGAGGCAGTTAGGGAATCACAACTTTAGTTACACTTTCCCAAGAACAGGCCTCTAGTGTGGACAGCTGGTACCAGATGAACAAGGAGACTTGAGGTCAGGCTGCCTGAGTCAAGTGGCTAGTCAATCACTGGCACTGCTAACAGAGATCAGGAAGAGGACACGGCTTAATGAACCATGCCTTTCAAAGAAAACTACAGGGCTTCCCTGGTGGCGCAGAGGTTAAGAGCTGCACTGTGGGGCTGTCGGCAGTGGCGACGCGAGTTTGACCCCTGGCTGGGGAGAATCCCACATGGTGCTAGCGGACCTTTCCTGCTGCGCCTGCTGCTCCCCTCAGCAGTGTATTCCCATCGATCTGCTTGTTCTGCTCCCCACTCCGTCTCTGGTGAACCCTCTCGCCGCCCCACGCCTCTGGCCTGTACCCCAGCATTGTATGCATAAATAAATAAATAAAATAAAGAAAACTACAACTTGATTAAAAAACACTAATTTCATCACTAAATTTTATATGTGTTAAATATAAAGCAGGATGAAAAACAAATATCTAGGAATAACCTAATATCTGCTTGCTAAATGAAAACTGCTATTAATAACTGGTTCACTTCATAGAAAGAAGCACTTAACTCTCACTAATGCTGCAAAGTTTTTCTGTAGCCTATCCATAGTCTTCTAAAGGTTCATCATTTAAAATTAGATTTCTAGTCACAGTTTCGTATCTGGAGTTTGAACTATCTTTAAGATCTCTTTCAGTTCTGAAATTTCAAGATCCTATTTTTCAAAATTATACCCACTGTTGACTATGTCAATGTACATAAGATTATGATCATATATGATAAGACCAGAACTACTGGTTCAATGAGAGGGCACTGGTTTACTCCTTGATCACACCCGTGATTTCTGAAGTATATCTGACATACCCATCGAGTTCTATAAGGAGAAATCATGAAGTCCTGCTCATATTGCCTTTAAAGGACAAGGTGAAAAAGACACTGGTTTTGTGCCCACGTCTGATAGAAACAGCAGAATTTCTATAGCAAACATATTACGCTATTACTTTTGAGACTTATCTCAACAAACTGTTGCTAACAGCAATGGATAGAACTTATTTAAAGTATGTAAGCTTTAATATTTTAGATGTTTTTATAACAGTCTATTTCTAAAAAGAGATTATTTTTTCTAACATTCAAATAAAACTAAAAAAAAAAAATTGGAATTATCTCCTAATATGGGGGGAAAACAACCAACAAAACACCAAAAACCCAAACCCTAAAAAGTTGCATCCTAGAAACTGAGGAACTATTTCCCAGGTCCACATGAAGTCCCAGTCCCTGAGTTTCTATACAAGAGGTTAAGAAACAAAGACAAAGAAAGAAAATACCTACTAGAATAAACACATTTTCCAGAAACACCCTTACCAGTTCTCCTTCAGGACCACCAAAATCCAGATACAGATTTCTGATGCCGTCATCAGCAGACATTTTCAGCCTTTCAAAGGGATAGCGATACAACATGCTGCCAGAACCTCCGTTTTCCCTGGAGATACTGAACCCATTTTCATAGTGGACAGTGAGTCTTACTTCCTGCCCATTTAACGTGCAGCCTGTTAAGACAAGCAAAAATCATCATTAATCGAGTTCCTACTTCAGTTATCAAGTGGAACAGGAGTCTTTTAATTTCCAAGAGAGAAACAGAATATTTTCTTAAGAATATGTGACCCCAAACCTACTTAAAAATTTCCCAAAATGAGTTTTGTAGTGATCACTCAAATTGGTATCCTGATTGAGATGAGGAAGAATTACCATGACTCCCTTTGACATCTGGTTCAGTTCAATTCGGTGAGTATCAACTGAACACTTGTGCAGCTAGGTGACTGTGCATGGCACTGAAACAGGCATGCACTCTGCTTGCAAGATCTCATAAATTAATAGGCATAAACATGAAATCCTAACTGTGTAAGGCCAAAGTTAAGGAAAAGGACTTCGTATTAGACACTAAAGAATAAATCAAAATGGATGGGCTGAGCAAAATAGAAAGGAGCAACCAAAGGAGAAAAGAAGGAGATGCCTTTCAGGGGTAGTAACATGACTTTATATATCTGGAAGAGGATGAAGATGATGCTTATCAAAGGTTTAGGTAATAGTTAGCAAAACTCACAGAGTCACTGCTATAAAGTTCAAAGGCTACATCTGAATTGACAGAACGAGATTTGGATCATTAAGACTGACAACTGTCCTCTATTAAGATTGCTCAAGTCCCTGTTTGAATAACATTTAAGGACAGTCGTGTTGTTAATGTAGTGGTTATAGTGAGAGTGCCCCTGAAACCTAGGCATGAACAGTCCTCTGACGGCTGAACTTAAACTCACCTCAAGGATTAAAGTCGAGCTATGCTTGGTCACTTTAAACAGGAAGAATGGCTCTCTGACAACCAAATCCTTATGCTAGACCAACATATTCATTTGCTATGCAAAAACAATCAAGGCAGGGCTTCTCTGGTCGTGCAGGGATTAAAGTCTCAGCACTATGAAGTTATCGCCAGCCACTGCCGCATGAATTTGATCCCGGGCCAGGGAGCTGACCCACATGGTGCAGCAGACCTCTCCTGTCTTGCCCACTGCTCCCCTCAGCAGCATATTTCAGTAGATATGCTTTTTCTGCTCCCCACTCTGCCTCTGGTGAATCCTTTCACTCCCCACACCTCTGGCTTACACCCCAGTTCTTGTATGCATAAATAAAAAAAATAAGTAAATAAATAAAATCTTTAAAAACAACAACAGCAAAAACAGTCAAGGCAGCTATCCCTTTTTAGAACTGCTCAAAGAGGAACATTTTGGACAACAGTAGTTGCCCTCCAAAAAAGAACCTTGGAGGAAAACATGGATAAAATTAACTACCTGCAGAAGTAATCCTATGTGATCATCTCTAAATGAATGGCTGAGGGGCTTGGAGGAAGAACAAATGGATCCTAATCAAGGCCGAGTTTTCAAGAGATTTAACATCCTGAAGCTATAACAAAGTGAAGGGTCTTGATGTCTGATAAGGAAAGGCGCCAGTTTTAGTCTAGAAAAGTTTTAAGAACAAGGATCTGCCTAGCCCTTGCAGCACTGGCTGAAGAAGGTACAGGGCAGGTAGTTCTCTGTGCAAGTGTGTCACTAGGGGGGCGAGATCGGGCAACCATAAGTAGAGAAGGTGAGACATTAATCCCAAGCTTGTCTAATAAGAGATTTCTGAAAACCTCTGTTTAGGATTGATTCCACTCAGGGGAAAAAAAGAAAAACAAATGGCAGTGTTTCATGTTACAAAAACAAAATATTGTTTAGAGTTATCTCAACTTTGTAAAGATGATCATACTGAATATGTTTAGGTTTGAAACTCAGTTTGTTTTAATTAAAACTTATAATTAATACCAGCTAATGTTCAATGAGACTGTGAATTGGCCATAAAAATGTTGTGCTTACTAATCTTAGTTAAGTGGCTTATTCCAAAATAGATAAAAACAGCTGAGGTAATGGTAATTGAATACCTGACACCTTCACCCTCAAAGGGTCTCAGGAATAATGAGCCAAAGAGAAATAAGTCTCCCACTCTGACTTAACAAGTGTGTGCGTACGTGGAGGGCAAGCACCTGAGCGATGTGCTCCTATTCTGATGGGACAGGACATACAGATCATTATAACCATCCTGCTGTCCTTTTGAAATAGGCTTGGAAGGGTATAAATCTTCTATCTAAGGGGAGCCAAATAAGGATGAGACATTCAGCAGGGAAGGAGGGGAGGGTAAGGGCTCAAGAGGGGGGAAGAAGGGAGCACAGGGGACTATGGTGATGGCTTCATGGCTGAACAGGTGGTGGGTAACCCATAGGGAACACACAATAATGTAAAAGATATGAATACCAAAAATAAATAAAATATAAAAAAAACCTTCTATCTATCTCAATTTATAGATGTCAGGAAAGTGACAAGATTGCAGGAAAAGGACACGGCTCATGGACTGACCACAGATTTGGGGCATGCAGCGAGGAAGGAGTTGGAGTGGTCAGAGCAGAGGAGGGAGATGGGGGGGGCGGGGTGGTGGCCCGAGAGTAGAATGGTGGGAGGGCTGCACCTAAGGGGAACCATCACTGTACAGAGGTGACTGAAGATGTAAAAAGGAAAAGAAATTTAAAAAGAATGAGTCATTTAGAGGAAGAAATGCAGGAGCTTTCAGCACTGGTTTTGGAATTGGAAAAGACTCCAATTCAAGTTCCAGCACACTAACCCCAGTCCCCTCATCTTAAAAGGGGAGGTGATAAAACTTGACTTAAGAGGGTTGAGTATTAAGGTTAGAAGATACATGTATGTTTATTATGCCTTATACAACTCTAATATGTACCTGTTATTGTTTCTGTCCTTCCTACTTCAAAGGTAGGGAATAAGCCCCCTTTATTTATTGATTTTAGTATAGCCAATAAAAGCTGATATTATACTTAATCAATATTTGCCAAGCAAATGAATAAAAAGGCATTTAAGAGAATTTCTATAAAATTGAGGAAAACATGGTCAGAGCAAACTCCTTGCAGACATTAACAATATTTAAAAGACCCATTTTTCTTCCCTTCTTGCAGGCTTACTAACGCAGCTCCTACCCATGTTTGTTATTTCTTAGCTTACATACCACCAGAGCCACAGAACTACCTTCATAAAGTCACTGTATGATTTTAAAATTTTAATAGCATAGGTAATTAGTATAATGAAAACAAGTCTTTAAAAGCATACTTAGTATTTCATATTTCCAATTCTTTTGACAAATGGAAAGTGGTTTTATGTACCTGAGGATATTAACTGCATTCTCTGTCTAGCCATCCTGAAGTTCACGTTTGCTAGAAGGAAAAAGTCTTTGTGCACCGGAAGGATCACTGAACAGTTCACTCTCCCTATAATCTAGTAAAGGCTTAAATGAATAATAGCAGGATCATGCATTGCATTCACTAGTCAAATCTTGGAGGTAGTCACTAGAACATTTTCTAAATGGGTAAGCTATAATCAAAACATTTAAGGGACAAGAAACAAAATTTCACTGATGTTTTTTGGTCACCTTCCTCACTATCTTTAAGCCATGAATACCTGAATATGTGGTACAAAGTGTTGTACAACATTCAACAAACCTTGCTGTATCTTCCAGTTTAATAGAAGATGGTAACACACATGTGAAGGCCTTGCTGGCTTATGTATGTATGTGATGTGTATGTGCATACTAAATGCACATATACTAGGAAATAACTTACTTCTGCACACGTGCAAAAAAAAATTTTAAGGAAGAATTCTGACTTTCATCAAATTGGTTTATTTTCAGCCAGTTTGTATTTCAGTAGATCTGCCCGTTCTTCTCCCAACTCTGTCTTAGGTGAATCCTTTCACCTTGCCCCCACACCTCTGGCCTAACACTCCAGTTCTTGCATGCATAAATATATAAAAATAAATCTTTTAAAATATATATGTACACATTTGGTACAGCCCTAAATATGGAATAAGTGGTTAATAAGTACATCAGTTGATGTGACTTGGGAAAGTGAAAGTATTACCAAGTTCGTATTAAGATTCAATTGTGAATGAAAACAAAAAAGTCGAAAATTGCCAAAAAGTATGTATCTTTTATCTATTTAAAAGTATAAGGAACCAGCTGCTTTTTTCTCCTTCTTAAACAACTCTGTGCCAGGAACTGGATTGTTTTGGTTCCCTACAAGATGAAGCTTAGATGCTAGATAACAAAGCAGCAGCATGAAACTGAAAAATGTTAAAAATCCAAGCTGCACCCTTTGTTTTGGGAAGCATATCTCTCTGGATCCTCAAAGAAGATATGGTGACCCCAGATGCTAATTAAGGGGTAGATGAGGACTTGTCCGTCCCCAACAGCACATGCTGGGGCCAGAGCCCCACAGTCCTGAATGAGGTGACCAACCACTCCACAGAGAAATGAGGGAGAGACAGACAAGTGAGGAACACATTATGGATGGCAGCTTTAGTTGAAGTACAAGGTAGGGGCTTATTAATTATTGGGGTCATTACTTGAATCATCACTGTAGTTGTGAGGAAAATATAAGGCAGATCCCAAATAGTTGAGGAATTGTGTCATTTTGACAATGTTAAAAAAACTGTCCTAGTAATTAAAACAAACAGACACCCTACTAATTGGGAGAAGATCTTTGCACACAACACAACCGATAAAGGAATGATAACAATAATCTACAAAGAGCTCACACAACTCAAAAAAAACAAAGTCAACAATCCAGTCAAAAAATGGGCAGAAGAGCTAAAAAGACACTTCTCCAAAGAAGAAAAGCAAATGGCCAACAGGTACATGAAAAAATGTTCAACATCACTTATAATCAGGGAAATCCAAATCAAAACCACAATGAGATACCACCTCACCCCAGTGAGAATGGCACACATTAATAAAACAGGCAACAACAAATGTTGGCGAGGATGTGGAGAAAAAGGAACTCTACTACACTGCTGGTGGGAATGCAAATTGATCCAACCACTATGGAAAGCTGTATGGCGTTTCCCCAAACTGCTAGAAATGGAACTTCCATATGACCCAGCAATACCACTACTGGGAATATACCCAAAAGACACAAAAACACTAATCCGAAAGGATACATGCTCCCGCATGTTTATTGCAGCACTGTTTACAATAGCTAAGGTATGGAAACAACCCAAATGCCCCAAAATAGATGACTGGATCAAGAAGATGTGGTACATATACACAATGGAATACTATTCAGCATTCAAAAAAGACAAACACATGCAATTCGCAGCAACATGGATGCACCTAGAGGGGATCATGATCAGTGAAATAAGCCAGAAAGAAAGAGAAAAATATCGAATGGTTTCACTTATAACAGGAATATAGGGGAGCGAAATAAGAAAGCAACATTCAGCAGGGAAGGAGGGGAGGGGGAGGGCTCAAGAGGGGGGAGGAGGGGAGCACGGAGGACTATGGTGATGGCTCCACGGGTGAACAGGTGGTGGGTAACTTATGGGGAATACATAATAATGTAAAAGATACGAATAACAAAAATAAATATCTATTATATTAAAATAAAATAAAATAAAATATACCGTAAAAAAAAAATAAACTGTCCTGTGCCAGTGTTAGAATAGGACCCATGAAAATGCTGCCCACGCTGTCTAAAGCTGTAGAAATCCCTCAATTTCCAAAGCAATGGAAAGAAAGATAAATTATATTGAATCATTTCTTCTTTTCACATAAATTCTGTAAAACCAGGTTCATAAAATAAACAAGCGCAAAATGAAGTAAACCAATTGGAAACCAAAATATTCCAACCATGTTAGAAACTGTAACTGTGTCCTAATTTTTAATATTTCTCTAGTCTTGTTAAACAACCTGGATATGTACATATGCATACATGTCTGTGTATGCTTATATATAAACACAGGTACACATGTCACCATACTGTCACAAGAGGGCACTTCAAGAATGGAAAGAAAGCACAAGGCTTATCTCCTTTAGATGCTTATTTTATTGATTACACTGGTCAAAAGTGGGATCGTAACTGGCTTAAAAAGGCCCTAATCTGTAGTATCTTGGTGTGCTGAACATGAACATAACCCTGAAAATTTTTTATTAGCTCTCGTTTTGAAGATATTTCATAGAATTCATTTTATATGTTTCACCGTGTAAATTTATCCAGTAGGACTGCAACAACATCCTAAATCAGCCTAGAATGATGTAATATTGCATCACATTGCATAATACCACCATGCACACATCATCCAGAGTTGACTGCATTATCTTCTGATGCAATGCAATACTACTGCCAGGTGGCTGCTGAAGTAAGCTGATGTCAGCAGTGCACTATAGAAAGCCCTGTTGGAAGGGTTGAGCATTGAAAATATTTCAGACTTTGTGCAAGACAGCTGAAGCTACTGTTTCATAGAACTGTTATTATTTTATCCATTTAGGCACAATACAGAACAGTAATGCCTCAAAAGTGCGTTAATAGCATGGACAATTTCTGCTCTATTTGTGGGGAAGTGACATTCGCTGACCAGAGAAAAGTGTCACTTCTCAAGTGAAGAAGGTTTATTATCTTTACTTCAGATGCAAGGTTGGTGACCAAGACAAGCCTTGGGCCCTGTATATATATATGCTGTGCTACATGCACAACACAGCTTTCACAGTGGTTAAATGGCAAAAGCCCATCAATGCCATTTGCAGTCCCCATGGTGTGGAGAGAGCCAAGCAACCACATAAAAGACTGTTACTTCTCCTTGGTTCCTCCTCTTTCTAGTGGAATGATGAAGCAAAAGAAGTTGAGAATAGTCTACTCAAACATTCTGTCTGTACTGAGGTGACCGGTTGAACAACTTGCTGCAACGTGATGCGAAACAAGCATGGAATGTTTTTCGCCTAGTGTCTACAAACTTTCTTGGGAATGTTAGGGAAGAACACTACAAGGAACTAGTAGAAGACATGCTGATGCAGTATCAGAAACTTGGCTGTAATACGTCTCTAAAGATCCACTTCCTTCATTCCTATCTGGATTTCTTCCCTGAAAACTGTGGTATGGTTAGTGAGGAACATGGTGAACGTTTTCATCAAGATATCGCATCAATGGAACAAAGATACCAGGGAAAATGGTCCACCACAATGCTGGCTGACTACTGCTGGACATGCCCCAGAGATGCTCCTGAACAGCTGTGCAAGAGACAAGCGAAGAAATCTAAGAAGTGGTCTATGGCTTGATTTTTTACAGGTATTAACCATAGGCCTATTACTATTGGCATGCATTTTGTGATGTAAACATCGATTTATTGCAGATTACAAACAAAACTAGAGCCAAAATTAGAATTTGACTGTCATATTCGTGTTGAGCACATACAAATTGATAGGAAATGACTAATTTCATTTCAGTGATATGACTTTTGTAAAATTTTGTTGACCAGTGTTATTGGAGCACATTTTCAAACTTCTGATATAAATTCTTTGCTTTTCATCATCTATGAGCTGTTGGATGCTCCTATTTTAAGAGTGTCTCTCCATATCTTAGAATCCAAATCTTCTTAACTAGATGGTCAATATATCTAGTACTTACTATATGAGTCCTTACAATACAGGATAAAATGGTGAACAGTAAAACTGCCATGTTGTACACGAGGTGTTATGAATATTGTTCAACATCATGGAAAAGACTAAGAAAAACTTCCCTAGGGAAACAGAGAAAGCAGATTTCTTTTCATCACAATCACTTTAAGCCTCCATATTTCAGAACATTTCTTAAGTCTGGCACACAAGACAATGGTTTTTGCTTTAAATTAAAGTTCCATTTAACTATTAGAAAAGAAATGCCAGGATCTCTACCTAGAGAGACTTCCTTGATCAGCTCAGCAGCAGCGTGGCAGCCCTGCACAAGCATCCTGGTCCATGTCGACAGATCCCGATGAGTCTCTACCCTGAAGAGATGCATCTCGATGCCCTGCCGAGAGCCTGTCCTGGTAGCAAACGTGAGGTCAGATCCAAGCGAGGGTGAGCGACATCCAGAACCAGAATGAACCAACCTAGGACCACAAACAAAGCAACGATCAAAAGTAATTCATGTCACCCAAGGAAAATATCAGCAATTTATGCTGATAGGCAGAAAATTATAACAAGCAGTTAGTGGTTTTCAGATAAGTCCACTGAAAGCAAGTCTATAATTTTTAAGTAAATAGTATTTTGTTTTCCCATAAAAAGATCAGTGGTGTCATAGGCAGAATACTGGACTGGATGGTCAAGACCCTAATTTTTCATGGGCTCTTTAAATGCTCCCAAGGAGCTATGCATATTAAAAAAAGAAGGTTTCAGTGCTCAATCCCACAAAACAAAACCTCCCCCATTACCAACATCACTCATCGTAACAGTACTTTTCTTTTTAATGAAAGACAAATCTACATTACACATCATAATCACCCAAAGTATCAATACATAGTTTACTTTAGGGTTCACACTTGATGTCATACATTCTATAATTTTAAACAAAAATGACACATACACATCATAATAATAGCATACAGAGCTTTCCCTGCCCTAAAAATCCTCTGTTGATAGCCTATCCATCTCCCCCTTCTCTGGATGATCTTTTTATTGTCTGCAGGATTTTGCTTTTTCCGGTATACCACATAGTTGGAAACATAGCAGAAAGCCTTTTCAGACTCGCTTCATTCACATCAGTCATGCGTCACTTAAGGATGTTTCTGTTAAAAACATATATAATGGTGGTTCCATAGGCTATGATACAGCCACTACAGGTGAGTAGTGGGTTCTACCACTTCAGTTTGTGTAATTACACAGTAACATTTCCACAGTGATGAAACTGCCTAATGATGCATTTCTCAGAATGGAGCCCTGTCATTAAGTGACAAATGACTGCATGCATTTAAGGTTCCTCCTTGTCTTTTCACAGCTTGATAGCTTATTTATCAGCACTGAATTAGTAATATTTCATTGTCCAGATGTACACTGTTTATTTATACATTCATCTAATAGGGAACATCTTGGTTGCTTTCAAGTTTTGGAAGTTAAGAATAAAGAAGCTTCTATAAACATCCCTGTGCAGGTTTTACGTGGACTTCAGTTTCAACTCTTTTGGGTAAACCAAGAAGCAGGATTGCTGGGTTAGGTGTAGTGGTATCTTGTTTTATCAATAATTTGCATTTCCTTATTATCTGTATATCTTTCTTTGGTGAGGCATCTGCTAAGGTCCTTGGCCCATCTTTTAATGAGTTGCATGTTTACTTCTTACTGAGTTTTAAGGATTTTTCATATATTTTGGATAATATTCCTTATCAGATGTCTTTTGCAAATACTTTCTCCTACTCCATGGCTTCTCTTCTAATTCTCTTGATTTTTTTAAGAGCAGAAATTTTAAATTTTAACGAAGTTCAACTTAACTATTCATGGATCCTGCTTTTGGTGATGTATCTAAAAAGGCATCACCATACCCAAGGCCATCTGTATTTTCTTATATTCTATCTTCTAGGAGTTTTATTAGCTTTACATGTTACATTTAGGCCTATGATACATTTTGAGTTAATTTTTGTGAGGGTGCAATGTCCACTAAAAACCTATTAGACGAATAACAAGTTGAGCAAAGTTGTAGAATATAGGATCAAGATGCAAAAATCAATCTATTGATTGTATAGAGTAGCAACGAACAACTCCAAAACGAAATCAGTAAAACAATTCACTTATAATAGCATCAAAGTGAAAAAATACTTAGGAATAAGGTCAAAGAAAATATAAAATGTGTACTCTGAAAACTATTGCTAAAGAAGACCCAAATAAATAATACTCTGTATCATGGATGGAAAGACTTAAAACTATTAAGATAGCAATATAACCACAATTAATCAATAGATTCAATGCAATCCCTATCAAAATTTCAGCTACACTTTTTTGCAGAAATCCCTGTAGAAATGAAATATGAAATCCATATAGAAATGCAAAGAATTTGTCACAGTAGCAATTTCCACAATTGACTAGTCATGGAACCAACTTAAGTGCCTAGTGATAGGTGACAAGATGAAGAAATTGTGGAATATATATTCATAGAACACTTTTCCTTTACTTAAAAAAAGATGGAATAGCACCTTTTGGGGCAAAATGGATGGACCTTCAGTTCATTATACAAGTGAAATGTCAGAAAGTAAAAATAGATATTGGATGGTTTCACTTACCTATGGAACATAAATAACCACAAACACACACTTGCAAAGCACAGAAGAAACAATCCTTAGCCCTAGTAAAATATATACTGGTCACCAGACGGAAGAGTAGAGAGGGAGGAGAGGATGGGGAAGGAAGCGGGGAGAGCATTGGCATAGGAGGTTTGGTGGAGAGTGAGTAAAGCACTTACAGGTATGGAGGAGTAAAAATGTAACCTCAAAGATATATGGACATGTAAACAACTGATGAATTAATTCAAAAGAGAAGAAACGCAAATACATGGAACTCAGAACCATCTTGAAAATGACCAAAGTTTTAATATTCACATTTTATTTCAAAACTTACCACAAACTTATAAAATGAGAGTCCAGAACAAACCCTAACTTTTATGATTTTTGACAAGGATATCAAGAGAATTCAGTGAGGGAAAAGAAGAATCTTTTCAAAGAATTGTACAGTGATAATCAGATATTCACATGCAAAAGAGTAAAGTTTGACCACTACTGCATACCACATACAAAATTAACTCTACGTGGATTAAAGAACAAAATGTAAGAGCTAAAACTATTAAGCTTTAGAAGAAGACAAAGGAGTAGATCTTTATAACCTTCGGGACCTGGCAGAGTCATCTCAGAAATAACACAAAAAATGCAAATCTTATAGAGAAGGCGAACAAATTTGACTTTATCAAAATTGGAAACTGTGTTTCAAGTGGACACTGTCAAGAAAGTGGACAGATAACCATCAGAATGAAAAAACATTCACCAATCATATATGACAAAGTGTTTGTCTATAGAATAACTTTTACAACTCAATAATAAGGAGGCAACCCAATTACAGGACAAAGAATTTGAATAGACATCTCTCCAAATTAGATACACAAGTGGATAAGTACTTGGAAAGATTTATTGAGAAAATACAACTCAAAACCATGAGGATATGGAGAAAATGGAACCCAGATACTTGCTAATAAGAATTTAATGGGGCCTCCCTGGTGGTGCAGCGGTTAAGCGCTGCGCTGTGGAGCTGTCAGCAGCAGCGATGCGAGTTCGATGCCCAGCCAGGGAGAATCCCACATGGTGTGGCAGACCTCTCCTGCCTCGCCCGCTGCTCCCCTCAGCAGTGCATTTCTGATCTGTCTGTTCTGCTCCCTCCTCTGTCTCTGGTGGACCCTCTCGCCGACCCATGCCTCTGGCCTGTACCCCAGCTTGTATGCATAAATAAATAAATCTTAAAAAAAAAGAATTTAATGATGTAGCTACTGTACAAAAAATCCTGGTGTTTCCTCAAAAAGGTTTATATAGAGAGCTCGACATGATCCAGCAATTTCAATCCTAGGTATATAACCTCCTAAACATATTTAAACAAAAGCTTGAACATGATTGTTACAACTGCATTGTTGTAAAAAAGTCAAAAAGTAGAAATAACCCTAATGGTCATCAACTGTGATATACCCATGTGATGGAATAATAATATTCACCGTAGGGCCTCCCCGGTGGCGCAGCGGTTAAGCGCTGCGCTGTGGAGCTGTCGGCAGCGGTGACGCGAGTTCGATGCCCGGCCAGGGAGAATCCCACATGGTGCGGCAGACCCCTCCTGCCTCGCCCGCTGCTCCCCTCAGCAGTGTATTTCTGATCTGCCTGTTCTGCTCCCCACTCTGTCTCTGGTGAACCCTCTCGCCGCCCCACTCCTCTGGCCTATACCCCAGCTTGTATGTATAAAAATAAAAAAATAAATAAATCTTAAAAAAAAAATAATAATAATATTCACCGTAAAAAGAAATAACGTTGTGATACAAGCTACAACATGGTGAAGCTAGAATACACTACACTAAGTGAAAGAAGCCAGACATAAAAGGTTACATACTCTATGCTTCCATTTACACGAAATGTCCAGAATAGGCAGATCTATAAAGAGAGAAAAGTGATTTCTGATCGCTTAGGACTTGGTGAGGAGAAAGTGAGGACTGAAAATAGTTCAGGAGTTTCCTTATGGCTAGGAGTGATGAGTTTCCTAACTGGTTGTGGTAATTGTTACATGATTCGTGAACATATAAGAAACCATTAAATTTTATACTTTAAATGGGGGAACTGTATGATTATGAGTTATATCGCAATAACTCTGCTAAAAAAGCAACAGTGAAAAACACAAGAAAAACAATTTTTGTTAAGATCATTAAACTAATTTTTTTTAAAAAATAAGAATTTTAATGCTTCAGCAAGGACTTTTTTAAAAAAAGATTTATTTATTTATGCGTACAAGAACTGGGGTATAGGCCAGAGGTATGGGATAGTGCGAGGATTCACCAGAGACAGAGCGGGGAGCAGAACAGGCAGATTGACTGAAATACACTGCTGAGGGGGAGCAGCGGGTGAGGCAGGAGAGGTCTGCTGCACCACGTGGGAAACTCCCTGATTGGGGTTTGAGCTCTTGCTGCAGTGGCTGTGGATAGCTTCATAGGCTGAGACTTCACCCATTGCCCCACCAGGGAGGCACCCCGTTAAACTAAAATTTTGTTTCATGACAACCATTCATGTGGTTTAATTTATTCACATCTTTCAAAAATATTTTCCCTCTATCTAAGAAGCTCTAGGTAGATTATAACAGAACATATCCCTCACTTAAAAAGAATCAGTCAGATATTTTCCATATAGGATATTTTAAAACATGGGTGAGGAATATACACCAAAGAGAAATAAAATGACTTGTTCCTAGCTTCAATGTATGCTATAAACCTACAATATTTTTCTGCAATTTTGCGTTACCAAATTTGTATTATCTGCATTACCAGGTGCATAGCTTTTAAAATTTATGAAAAGTCCAATGAGCTATCCATTATCTGGCTCACATATTACTGATTTTATTGATGTCAAAAATTCATATTTAAATGGTCTAGAGTGGGGCCCAAGCAACATTATTAAAAATTCTCCAGGGGCCTCCATGGTGGCACAATGGGTTAAGTGGCAGCACTATGAAGCTATCCAGAGCCACTAGAGCAGTGACACAGTGGTTGCGGATAGCTTCATAGTGCTGCGACTTAACCTGTTGCACAACCAGGGAGGTCCATAAATAAATAAATCTTTTCTAAAAATTCTCCAGATAATTCAAATGTGTGATCATAGCTGAGAAACACTAAACTAGTGATTTGCTAATTTTCTGGTCTGAGGATACTTTATTATTCTTTTTTTGTGAGAACAGAATAGGTAGATTTATTAAAATACCCTGAAGGGAGAAGGGAGTGAGATGGGAGAGGTCTGTGCCACTTTCCTACTCTTAAAAACTATAGAGCACTCCAAATTGCTTTAGAATACATATTTATTGATATGTAGGAATTAAGATAAAAACACTAGCTCATTTAAGCATATAAATAGCAAACCTGTTCCATGTTAATATAAATGATTTATCTTTCCTAAAATATTTTTCGAAATATTAATATGAAGAGTGGTATTGTTTTATTTTTTTGTAATTTAATATCCAGCTTAATAAAAGATAGCTGAGTTCTCTTATCCGCCTCTGTACTCTGCTGCCCTATGTTGTTGAAGCATATGAAGAAAACCCAGTCTCTCACAGGTATGTAGTTGGAAAAGGAAGAAGGGTTTTAATAGCTTTTTTTTTGACAACTATGGAGAGCCTTTTGTCCTGCATACTACAATTCAACAAGTGATTTCTTAAAGGTTAGTTACAATGTAAAATCTGAAATTATCAATAAAGTTTTTGTATCCTGTTAATTAAAAATCTATTAACCTTTTTGCACTCTGAATAAATCTTTTTTACCCATGCATAATTGTGTAACATATTGGTCATTTGAAAAATATTTTTTCATTGAGTTATGCAGATCTTCTGAATGTTAGAAGCATTTCATTTAACAATATCTAAAAGTTACATCTGCTACTATTGCAACTGATCAATGGGAAGTCTTCAAGTATCGATAAACGATCAAGTTCAAAGTCACAGAGAGGTTTCCAGAATTCTAGTTTGTTTGAAAGGTAGAATATTATAATTAGCAACATATGCTATCAGTGTTTTCCTTAAGTGACAAATTCATGTTGGTCATTTTAGAGAAAATTTCTGATAAATACCCAAGTCTGATTGACCATAGTTTTTCACCAAGTTTTTTTTTAAATAAAAAAATGGCGTTCCATGAAAAGAGCAGCTCAGCTTACAGATTAATCACACATGTGCTTTTTTTTCTATGAGCCACCATCATACTTCAGCAAATGACAGATGTACTTTCTGAGTACTTCTCCCTTTGTCTCAGACTACTAAGAGAAGAAAACGCAAGGGTCAAGAAAATAAAACCATTAATTTTTATTCCATCAACAACGACATTTTGAAATTAAACTGGCATTTCCTCCCTACCAATCCTTATCGTTTGGTGCTAACTACTTGATTCATGCTAAATTGCTCACCAGCAATTTCCACCTTCAGTGCAAATGTCAACACAGTGGAGAAAAAGCAAATAATATATTAGTTTTAACTGTGAAAATAGTTAAAACTCACTATGCCCCTGAAGAGGGCATCCCCAGAAGTTCATTTTGAGGGGGCCTCCCTGGTGGCGCAATGGGTTAAGCGCAGCGCTGTGGAGCTGTTGGCAGCTGTGGCATGAGTTCGATGCTCAGCCAGCCAGGGAGCTTCCCACATGGCATACCAGACCTCTCCTACCTCTACTGCTGCTCCCCTCAACAGTGTATTTCGGTTGATCTGCCTGTTCTGATCCCCACTCCGTCTCTGGTGAACCCTCTCACCGCCCCACACATTTGGCCTGCACCCTAGCTTATATGCATAAATAAATAAATCTTCTTAAAAAAACAGTATACTTTGAGAACCAGCTCACTGATGATTCTCCGAGAACCAACATGTCAATTGAACATTAGCGATCTCAGAAAGAGTTAAAGAAGTTTCAAATTTACTACATACACAATCCAAGTAAAATAGAGCATTAGGGAAAGAAAAAGGGTGTATTCTATCATACTAATTTGATTGCTAATCCCAAATCAGACATTAAAAAAGAAAAAGTCTAGGAGAACTTTTTAATACAGATTTGATTATGAAACATCTGAGGAAATCTAATTCAAACCAGCTGCCAGACTTGCTACACCACGGTCAGTCAGAACACCCTGCCAAAAAGGGCCCCCTTTACTGAGGAGTCCAAGATGAGCTCATGTAAAGGCGCTCGGGCAGCTTCTGCCACTAAGTCCCATAAGCATACCCCCACTCAATCGTAAAGGAGTCACAATTTCTTTGGATCTTTTTTCCTCCCAAGAAAGTCTAGGGGAAAAGACTACAAAATCCATATCCTTTAAAATGTGTTTTTCCAGGGGAGGGAAGAGCACAAGGGACTATAGTGACAGTTCACAGGTGATGTGGTTGTGGGAGATTTATGGGCATTACACCTTAAGGCAGAAATCAAATATTGTACAAAAATGAACAATGATGTAAGAAAATGAAAAAATACATAAAACCTTGAAAATAAAATAACATGCGTTTTTCTACCTGTGTCATTTATCTGGCATTAGTCTCAAGAAAGGTATAAAATAAAAATCCTTGATGAAAAAATATTGCCATTTCCATGTTTTAATTCCTCATAATGATGAAGTATCTGCTATTACACACACACACACACACACACACACACACACACACACACACACTCCCCTTCTTTTGGTTTCCCAGAATTTATAAATGTGCAAGCCAATACAAATGGTTACTCATACTAATTTACATTACCCTAACAATGTTCTTTGAGTATTGAACAATTAATTTTTAATTTTTCATGGGCTATCTACTTTTGGAAATAATCAAGGTCCTTAATTTATTTTCCTACACTATATGTTTATGCTTTTTAAAAAAATCTCATTCACTCGCAAGAACATGTTCCAAAATATTAGAAAAAGAATTAGAGTGAACATTCAGCTCTTTCTCACTACTCATAAATCTCAAATTCTCTTTCCCCACACTAAAAAGACATAGCACACTACTTTCTGGCCTTGCCTCTCTCTGCAGGATACATCGTGGTCTGATTCCACCTTCTGGTCTCTTTCAGCTGTTGTACTGTAACTTCTCTAGGAGGTAGACGATGATTAAGTCTCACCTAATTCTGTCATGCAGTGACCTCAACCAATTCCACCTGGCTGACAAGGCCACATGGAAAACTAAACCTCTCATCTGCCTGTA
The DNA here is from genome assembly GCA_004024925.1 of Scalopus aquaticus. Taxonomy (NCBI): domain Eukaryota; kingdom Metazoa; phylum Chordata; class Mammalia; order Eulipotyphla; family Talpidae; genus Scalopus; species Scalopus aquaticus. Next base: position 105,039 of record PVIJ01003136.1, read on the forward strand.
ATCTTTGCTCCTAATCCACAGGTACTTCCTGAACTAGGAGTAAAGAATCACTGCTGCTACATTAATTAAACTTGTTAAGAGGCAATGAGTTCAGAGCATTACAGGACCCACCCATTTAATTAGTGGCTAAATTCAATTTGCATGTCTAGGTTAATCCAAATAATACATTTGAATTCTTCCCATTTTAATACATAACTTTCATTACTTATACAGACTGTGGGGTAGAGCTAAGCTTCTTTTTTAATAATGGTAAAATTAAACTATATGTAATCTTTACATAGAATTCTCCTTTGACATATTTTCAACTTAATAAGTCATTATTAAAATTAAAGTCACTAATGCAATCATTTACAATGTGGCAGGTACTACTATAAGCATTTTAAAGTATGAACTTATTTGAGGGCCTCCCTGGTGGTGCAAGGGGTTAAGTCTCAGCACTATGAAGCTATCAGCCACTGCAGCACGAGCCACGAATTCAGTCCCAGCCAGGGAGATTCCCACTTGCAGCAGACCTTTCCTGTCTTGCCCGCTGCTCCCCTCAGCAGTGTATTTCAATCAGTCTGCCTGTTCTGCTCCCCAGTCTGTCTCTGGTGAATCCTCTCACACCATCCCCCCACACCTCTGGCCTACACCCCAGCTCTTGTATGCATAAATAAATCTTTAAAAAAAAACCTTATTTGATATTCACACCTTGCCAATCTCATTAGGGGCTACTAAACAAACAAGAATGTCTATGGCACAGAAAGGTTAATTAACATGCTCCCAATGACAGAATAGGGATTCAAACTCAGTTTATTAAGGATTGGTCTCAGTCCTTTAAATTTTATTATTATTTTGCTATTGTTAATTTGTTTTAATTGTAACAGCATGAGATATAATTCACATACTTTACCCGCTTAAAGCATCAGTTTAAGGGATTTTAGTATATTTAGCTGTGAAACCATCACATTTAATATAAACACATTTTCATAGCTCCAAAAAGAAACTCTATAGCCCTGAGCAACTACTCCCTATTTCTCCCAACCCTCACCCTCACCCCTAAGGCAATAACTACTCTACTTTTTATCTTTATAGATTTGCCTATTCTAAACATTTCTTATCTACAGAATTATACAATATGTCTTTTGAGTTTGATTTCTTTGACTTAGCACAAAGTCTGCAAGGTTCATTCATGTTGCAGGAGAATATCAGAAACTCTTTTTCATGGCCAAATAATATTCCATTGTATGTATTTACCACCTTTTGCTTATCTATTATCAGTTGATGGACAGTTAATTGTTTCTACTATATACGTGTTATGAATAATACTGCTATGGAAATTGATGTATAAATTTTTTATGTATAAGTTTGTGTGATCATGGATGAGTATATAAGTTTGGAGTGGAATTGCTATGTAACTGATGTTTAGCCTTTTTAGTAACTATTGACTGCTTTCTACATTAACTGTACCTTTTAAATTACCACCAGCAGTCTATGAGGGTTCCATTTTCACCACATCCTACTCTAAACTTGTTATTAACTGTCCTTTTAATTATAACCACACTTGTGGGTGGGAGTTATCTCATTGTGGTTTTGAGTTGCATTTTCCTGATGTGTACTTACGTTGATCATAATTTCATGTGATCGTTGGTCATTTGTATATCTTCTGTGGATGTATCCATTCAGATCCTCTTCCTATTTTTAAATTGGGTAATTTATCTTTTTATCATTGAGTTGTGAGAGTTCTGCATATTTTTGTATCTTGTATATCTTTATAGATACAAATCCCAGATTATAAATGATTTGCAAATATTTTCTCCCATTCTGTGGGTTGACTTTTTACTTTCTTGATAACATTTGAAGCACAAGCTTTTAATTTTGATGAAGTTCCATTTACTTTTTTTTTCTTTTTGCCCATGCTTTTGTTGTCATATCTAAGTGGTCTGCCCAAGTTAAAGTCAAGGTCATGAAGAACTACTCCTGTACTTTCTAAGAGTTTGCAGTTTTAGTATTTAAACTTAATTTGTTTCTTTTCCTCAGTTGCAAATTAATACCAATTAATGCCACAGTGATAGCACACACACACACAACCTCCCTGTTTCCTTCTTTTATGCCCAAGTGCTTTGGTGATTTAGATCCTCTCTACAGTCAGAAATTACTTGGTTTTTTTTTTTTAAGATTTATTTTATTTATACATACAAGCTGGGGTACAGGCCAGAGGCATGGGGCGGCAAGAGGGTTCACCAGAAACAGAGCAGGTAGCAGAACAGGCAGATCAGAAATACACTGCTGAGGGGAGCAGCGGGCGAGGCAGGAGAGGTCTGCTGCGCCATGTGGGATTCTCCCTGGCTGGGCATCGAACTCGTGTTACCGCTGCCAACAGCTCCACAGCACAGTGCTCAACCGCTGTGCCACCGGGGAGGCCCCAAGAAATTACTGGTTTATTGAAATGTCATTCCTGGTATTGAACCTAGGTTCATCTATGAGATGTCATAGGTTTCTCCAGTGACTCAGTTAAGAAAATGTCTAAGCATAAAGCTACTCTCCATGCATTCTATGACCATAACTAGAGTACACGCTTCTTGAGCATATTTTAAAGTTAAGAAATCTCTATAATCAGATTAATGAGCCCTAAATCTTTGAAAATATAAATTTAATTGTTCTAATTATAACCACTGAGACATAGCCACAGGTTTTCGTAAGGTTCCTGTCATGTTCCTAAAGTTACCATGACAAACTATAATTTAAGTGGTAGAATTTAATTCAACTAAGATTTATTGATTAATCATATGCAAAATATTGTGAAAGTGCTGAGATGTCAAAGTCATAGTTTCTGACCTTAGGGAGATTATAATTGAGTGGGGATACAAACAAAAAAAAGAAAAATTAATAGTTAAATTCAGTCTTCTGCAGGCCCATTCTCTCCTGAAGGAATTAGTAAGGGTACAGCTGCCTAATCTGAAGTACAACCTTTATTCTGCAATCTAAATGTTCCAGCTTTAAACTACAGAGAGAGATCTGAAAAGCTACATGAAAATTATACTTTCATTAAAAAAATGATGTATGTAAGGAACTTGGCAAGCAGATGGAATCCTATGTAATGTGAAAGTCTTTGTGTAAGGCAAATGATACCCTTGCTCACTTGAATCTTTGACTGCTCAAAACAGGAACTCCCATGTTCTTCCCTGTGCTTTGTACCCGATGGTTCCATCATTTGTTTTTTTGTTTTGCTTTTTTGATTACCAAATAATTTTCTGTGGGGCTCCTTATTAATGTATAGCTTTTGAGTTATGACAATACCTCATTCTTTTCTAAGTCCAGATAAAGCTAAATGTTTCTAGCTATCCCCCACAGCACCTTGACTCCCTAATCTATGTTTCTTTGTTCTCATCCTTTTTCATTCCCCACATCTGGCTAGAAACATTGTGGTGCTTTGGGTCAAATCCATGCTTATTTGATGGAATCAAAATTATGTGCTCTTATACTAGAAAGAAGTTGAAGAATATTTTGGCTGAGTTGTGTGGTTTTTCCACAGTACCACATTCTGGCTTAAATGATTTCATCACTCAGTCAAAGACTGCCACAATTGTCAGTGGCTTTTAGTCACAGTCAATAAAGAAAAAGCACATTATTTACTTATCTTCATGACTAAGAAAGTCTTGACGGGAGCTACTGGGAAGTTGCTTCAACAACTTAAAAAATGCACAAAAAAAGTATTAGTGACAGGAGTACTAGTGTCTAGGGGTTGCAAAATAATCACTAAGGTGGTAAAAGGAACATTTTGGTTTCAATCAATATATTAGCTACTAAACACTGTTAAATATAGTTTCTATGTAATTAAATACTATTGTAGGTACCGCTAAAAAAAAAAATTCCCTTTAAAATTCTAAAGTAGATTTGAAGTTGCATGGATATTTTAGTTTTTGCTTTTATTCTTACCTTGTGGCAATAAGAGGGTAACTATGACACGGTGATGCCCAGGCATCTCTTGTCCATGGCATACAGTCGTAAAGCAGCAAATCCTTCTCAGTCACAGCCATGAGCACTGGTCTCCACTGTTGTCTTCCACCATCTAGTTTTGCCTGTTACAATGGCAAAATCCAAAATGCAGAAAAAACATAAAGATACAGAATTGTAAACGTCTATTCAGTGATGACCTAATATAATGGGTCTCCATTTTGTTTCCCTACTTGAGACACTGGAAACACCCCATTTGGTTCCTTCCCACTAGTGGGAACTCTCCATTGGGAGGTGTGAGATGAAATGCATAGTTTGAAAAAGCTCCCCACATGAGTTATAGATAGTATCTAGTGACATGACACAGTTTTCTCCCTGTTCCATAATAACAAAATTATCACCAATTAATTAAATATATAGTAATCTGTTCAAAATGATAACAACTTTATTATGTCTGATATGGGAGTAACATGTTCTAAGTGTAGGATAGAAATACAAAATTCCACTACCAACCAAGTCTGTTTAATTTAAACATCAGTGTTTTCCAAATTTTTTTTAATCAAGACCTACAATAAGAAATATATTTTATTGTAACCCAATACATATTCATAAATAACTGAATAAAAATGTTTCAAAACACAATCCTCTACATTTTGTGCAATGTCCTCTAATAATTTCTATTCTGTTTTTTAAAATGCTGATCATGACCAACTATGTTCTATTTTGGAAACAACTGATGAAAACTATCAAAGAGTTCCCCATTATATTTTAGAAAATTCATGTTTCAGTTTCAAATGTACCACTGCACTTACTTGCATAAAGCTCAGTAATCTCTTTGGGGTTTAAAGATGCTGGAAAACAACCACTATTTATCCATATTGTCACGGTTCCAAAGCCAAAAAGTAAAAAACTATGTTTAAGAAAGTCCTGGTATCATCAGAACTTTTGCCCTCAGCAGATGAAACCTTTGGGCAGGGACGGTTTAACAACCGTATATTTTAACACTGATTGTTCAGTTCACCATCACTGTCAGCTTCAAGAAGAATTCAAATCCATAAATCATTTGTCTTTTAAAGAGTTGTCTTCAAAACCACCTTCTATTTTCTCTTCCTTAATGACTTCTGAAGGTAACATGGATGTGTCAGAACACCTAAATAACATACCTGTAATTTGTAAAGTGTCCTGAGTGATTCAGTTCTGGGTCATAACATCTACCACGGGGATTCTTCAAGCTAGAGTCACAGGCTAATTCCAGGAGTTGGGAAATGAATGCTAGTAGTGAAATGACCCCTGTCTACCACATGCTAAAAGCACAAAATATAAGACCTGACTCTAAGAATTCAGACAAAGTATTGTAGAAATAGTTACCCTTTTCTTACTGGATAATCCAAGCTTTTATGCTATGGGTAACTCTGCAATATCTGGAAGGAGAGTATCAGCTCTAAAGCGGTTCTCTTGGATTCTTATTTTTTTTTAAGATTTATTTATGCATACAAGAGCTGGGGTGTAGTCCAGAGGTGTGGGGTGGTGAGAGGATTCACCAGAGACAGAGTGGGGAGCAGAACAGGAGGATCTACTGAAGTACACTGCTGAGGGGAGCAGCAGGCGAGACAGGAGGGTCTGCTGCGCCAGCCATATTGGAGGCTCCCTGGCAGGGGATCGAACTTGTGGTGCAGTGGCTGTGGATAGCTTCATAGTGCTGAGACTTAACCCGTTGCACCACCAGGGAGACCTTCTCTTGGATTCTTACATTTTGGGGTCATAGAAACCTGAGGGAATTTCAAGATTATGTACGCTACTAAGTCTTCATTGCTGAGACTACTAAGGATAATACTTCAACAAAGTAATGTAAAATCTATCTTCCCAAAGGGTTAAAATGATTTTTAAGTCAATATTTTCACCAAGGTCTAAGATTTTTAAGACTAGATCATAGTAAATACATTTTGAAAACCTAAATTAAATGTATTTCTTTCCAAAGATGAAATTTTAGACTCGAAAGGAAAATTGTTATTGCCAATAGAAGCAATATCCAATTTTGTTGTTTAATTAAAAAAAATTTAAAAGTGTTTATTCTTTAGTTCTTTGAAGCCTTAATTTTTGGAGATTATCTTTTCTCTCTTCTTCTTACCACTGAAGAAAAATAAAACCTTAATTTAAATCATTCTGTTTGCCTATTTGCCTCAACTTATAAGGATATTGTTTGTTTTCACTGGAGTCAAAGTGCTACCTACTATATATAGTGTGTGTTTTCAGTTGTGGTATCAGTACAGGCAGCCTTGGGGCTCCACTATTGAGTTTTTGGCCAGAGAAAAAAGGGAGACTAATGTTAGGGTTTTAGTTTGCTTGTGCTTCAACACCCACACAAACATACACCTGGCCAAATAACAGTCTTCTCCAAATTTTATTTTCTAATAAATACAGTTGGAGCACTGACAGTGAAAAAGTACTAATAGTTATTTTTAATTTCCCAAGTCTCTTAGTTCTATAATTTTTTCAACAGATGATATATTTGTTTTTTATTTTAGCATTTTGCTAAAAAACAGAGCAAAAACTAATAAGACCATTCCACTAATTCTGATTTAATGTATATGCTCCTAAGTTGAGTCTTTGAACATCATGGGAATTATCATGGACAAAGAAGGGACTGTGGAAACAAAGTTTTCTTTGGTTTTTCTAATCAACACTCAAATACATGTTCTCCCTATTTGATGGAATTAAAGAAAATTCCCCTTTAAGAATATAACCAAGTAAAAAGGTAAACTATTAGTCAAATGAAAATTAGTATCAATAAAGAGATAGATGATCCAATGCATAGAACAGATTATCTATTGGTCACCAAATATCTGTGCCCTAAACAAACTCAATTTATGAAAATGTGAAAAAGATAAATGAAAGACCACTGAAAGTTAAAGAAATGATTCTTACTTCACCTTCCTCAGATGACTCTTTTCTAAGTAGAAATGAAACTGTTTCATTTATATGCAAGTTTTTTAGGGAATACACATTTGCCAAAAAAAAAAAATTTGTCTATATTAAGTAGACCAAATGATCAAAAATTATCTTGACGTTTTTCATACTCATAGATTTAAACATTCTTACAGTTAGTAAAGGCTTTAACATTTACCTAGTTCAACCTTTCTCCGATACATAATTTAACTTATAATACCTCTGAGAAATAGTATCCAGTCTGGTTTGAATACTTGTTCAGAGAATGACAGTTGATTAATTACTTTTAAAAAGTAAAAATCAGGGCCTCCCTGGCGGCACAAGGGGTTAAGTCTTAGCACTATGAAGCTATCCGCAGCCACCATGCCACTGCTTCACGAGTTAGATCCCCGGCCAGGGAGCTTCCCACATGGCACAGCAGACCTCTCTTACCTCGCCCACTGCTCCCCTCAGCAGTTTATTTCTGATCTGCCTGTTCTCCTCCCTACTCTGTGTCTGGTGAATCCTCTCATTACCCCATACCTCTGGCCTACCTCAGTTCTTGTATGCATAAATAAATAAATCTTTAAAAAATGAAAGTAAAAATCACTAATATTTTATAAATAGCACTTTGAATTAGTTCAGTGGTACTATTTTTAAATTAGTTGAAACTGTTCTTAGTGTTATTTCCCAACCCTGAGCTTATGTTCATGGACCATATTTCTATTTATTTATTAAAATGTGATGTCTTCTCATTTTTTAAAATTTATATCTTTACAGTTATATATCTTTAAAATTATGTATCTTTACATTGTTGCTCATTTTTGTACAATGTTTGATTTCTCCTCTCAGGTGTTGTTCCCCAAAATTATCACCAACGAGACACCCATGAACAATCACCGTGGATCCTTGTGCTCTTCCCTCTTGTTTTGATCCCTTTCCCTCCCCCTCCCCTGGTGAATGTTTCCAATTTATAGTTTGACTGCTAGTTTTGTCTTTTTTTTCCTCCTAATCCCTTATTTGGGTCCCCTATGTTCCTCCTACAAGGGAGACCATTCGATATTTTTCTTTTTCTTTCTGGCTTATTTTGCTGAGCATAATCCCTTCCAGCTCCATCCATGTTGCTGTGAATGGCATGAGTTTATATATATATATTTTTTTTAAAGATTTCTTTATTTATGCATACAATGCTGGGGTGCAGGTCAGAGGCATGGGGCAGCCAGAGGGTTCACCAGAGACAGAGCGGGGAGCAGAACAGGCAGATCGGAAATACACTGCTGAGGGGAGCAGCGGGTGAGGCAGGAGAGGTCTGCCGTGCCATGTGGGAATCTCCCTGGCTGGGTGTCGAACTTGCGTCGCCGCTGCCCAACCGCTGTGCCACCAGGGAGGCCCCTGAGTTTATATTTTTTGATTTCTGAATAGTATTCTATTGTGCATACACATACCACATTTCATATCCAGTCATCTGTTTTTGGGCATTTAGGTTGTTTACATATTTTAGCTATTGTAAACTGTGCTGCAATGAACATAGGCGTGCAAGTGTCTTTTTTAATTAATCTTTTTGTGTCCTTTGGGGAGATTTTGAGGGGTGGAAAAGCTGGGTAGATCCATTTTTAGTAATTTGAGGGTCCTCCACATGGCTTTCCATAGTGGTTGGACCAGTTTCCATTCCCACTAGCAACGTAAGAGGGTTCTGTTTTCTCCACATCTTCACCAGCATTTGTTGTTAGTTTTTTTTAATGTGGGCCATTCTTACTGGTGTGAAGTGATATTTCATTGTGGTTTTGATTTACATTTCTGTGTTATAAGTGATGTAGAGCATTTTTTCATGTGCCTGGTGTGCATCTGTATTTCTTTTTTGGAGAAGGGTCTTTTTAACTCTTCTGCCCACATTTTGACTGGATTCTTTGTTTTTGTTGAGTTGTGTAAGTTCTTTGTAGATCTTCAATATTAGGTGGGCCACATTTTATAATTAGTGACTTGTTTGCTTATTTTTTGTCTGTATATTTATGGCCAGCAGAAAAATGAGCAAATAAGGTCATTTTGCAGAAAACAAAATATAAATGGGAGAATATGGGAAAATATTTTCAATCTCACTATTAAAAGGAATTTAAAACAAAGCTACAAAGTGATATTTTACACTTATAAGATTAACAAAATTCAAAAATCATGCTAGCCAAATGTGTGAACAATATATGGAAACACCTTTGTATCCACTGTAGGTGGGGGTGCAGACTGGCACTAATTTCGTGGAGAGCAATCTGGCAATAGTTCACAATACATGGAATCCTTTGACCCAAAAATACAACTTTGAGGAAATGAGAAATGGTATGTTTTTAATATAAAAAATTGAAGACAATCTAAATGTTCATAATAGGATACTGAATAAATTATGTTATAATCATAAGTGGACTATCATGCAGCTTTTAAAAATAAAACAGATCTGTATCTGAAGATATGGAAGGTTCTCCAAGATACACTATCAAGTTAAAAAAGAAAAAAACCAGTAAAGTATTTTGCTATGCCATCACTTGCATATGAAAACATAAGTATACTTTATATATATTGTGTGTATATATATAAATATATATGTGGTTATACATATATATTTATAGTATATTGCTTGTCTGGTAACTCTCAGACATTTCTAGAGTGAATCTAAATTAGCTGAACCTGAGAGTTAATTTGACAATTTTTTTTTATTCATACATACAAGCTGGGGTACAGGCCAGAGGCATGGGGCAGCGAGAGGGTTCACCAGAGACAGAGTGGGGAGCAGAACAGGCAGATGGTCGGAAATACACTGCTGAGGGGAGCAGGGACGAGGCAGGAGAGGTCTGCTGCACCAAGTGCGAATCTCCTTGGCCGGAGTCGAACTCGCGTCACTGCTACCGACTCTCCACAGTGCAGCACTTAAGCGCTGCTCCACCAGGGAGGCCCCAATTTGGCAATATTTACCAAAATTACAAATACATATGCCCTCTGTGATTATTTAAAAAATATGTCCGCACAGGCCTCCCTGGTGGCATAGCAGTTAAGCTCTGCGCTGTGGAGCTGTCAGGAGCAGCGACGCGAAATCGATGCCCAGTCTGGGAGATTCCCACATGGCACAACAGACCTCTCCTGCATCACCCACTGCTCCCCTCAGCAGTGTCTTTCCGTCAATCTGCTGTTCTGCTCCCCACTCTGTCTTTGGTGAACCCTCTCACTGCCCCATGCCTCTGGCCTGTACCCCAGCTTGTATGCGTAAATAAATCAATCTTGAAAAAAAAATATGTCCACAAATTCTTTACTACTTTTCCATTTAAAAGATAGAGCTCCTGGGTGTAGTCTGGACTTAAGAGTAACTGACTTCTAATGAAAAGCATGAAGTAGAAGAGTTTAAGTCATAAAACGCACTGTGGCTTCCATCTTGTTCTGAGATCGCAATACACTGGAGAAACCAGCAGCCATGTTGTGAAGACAAGAAGCCCTGTTCAAGAGTCCTGCATGACAAGGAACTGAGGACTTGGGCCAACAACCATGTGTATGAACCTCATTGGAAGAGGAACCACCAACTTGTCAAGCCCTCAGATGACTGCAACCCTGACTGACAGCTTGACTACAAGTTCATGGGGAATCTTGTACCAGGATAACCAGCTAGCCACAACCAGACTCCCGATCCTTAGAAATTGTGTCAGGTGAAAGTTATTTTAAGTCACAAAGTCTTGGGGTAATTTGTTATACAGTGATAAATAACTAATACATCCTTTGGTCTAGAACTCTGTGGATTTACAGAAACTTCTTCTAGTCTCTAACTCTCACTATCTCAACTCAAAAACTGGTGTAAATTTTTGGATGAACACCTTTCCAATCAGAGTTTTACTACTTAGCACCAGAAACTTAAGAACCAATTATACTATTGTTAAAAAAAGAATATTCTGTGCACTGATATGGAAAGATATTTAGGACAAAATGTTTAATAACAAAAAGGAACAAGGTGCACAAAATGTGCTATCTTCTTTTATAAAAGAGGAAAAAGAACATTTGTTCACATTTGCCTTTTTTGGATAAAGTAACTCTCAGAATATTTACTAGGAAGGGAAATAAAGTGATTACCACTCTGGGAAAAGGGGATGGAAATTAGGTAGCCAGTGAACAGGAAGGAGAGTAAGACTTTCCCATGTTAACTTTTAAGTCTGACTTTTTTTTTTTTAAAGATTTATTTTTTATTTTTACATACAAGCTGGGGTACAGGCCAGAGGTGTGGGGTGGTGAGAGGGTTCACCAGAGACAGAGCGGGTAGCAGAACAGCCAGATCAGAAATACACTGCTGAGGGGAGCAGCGGGCAAGGCAGGAGAGGTCTGCTGCGCCATGTGGGATTCTCCCTGGCCGGGTGTCGAACTCGCGTTGCGGCTGCCGACTGCTCCACAGCGCAGCGCTTAACCGCTGCGCCACCAGGGAGGCCTAAGTCTGACTTTTGAACCATGTGAATCATGGTTTAAAATCATGATTTCTGACAGTGTTGAACAACTATCACTCAGGGAAGTTTTTAAACTGTGTACAAAATTATAGAAACAATGATAAACATAACTAAAATACTAAAACTTTCAAGTCCTAAGTAGTTACATCATGATTTTCATTAGTTTCTTTTCTACTTAGTCATTCTAACAATGCTTCATAGAAATGATTACACTGATAATTGTGTGGTCCTATTTATTATAATGACGATTTTAAATTTTTATAAGATTTCATAGCTGAAATAACATAGATCCGTGGAGTCCAAAATTGGTCCTTAACACAATCACCCTGGAGAGCTTCCAAACAAGATCACCAGACTCCACCACAGAGCTCAGCAGGGGGGAAATGAAAGGGCCAGATCTGGGAAACTGTATTTAAAACAAAACAAATAAAACCTCCTGCATTAACAGTGATGCAATCCCTTCCCCCTTGCACACACACGAAGAAACTAGGGTTCAAAGAGATGAAGGTACTTGTAAAGATATGAAACCAGTGAAAAACAGAAGTGGCACTCGAACTGTCATCTCTGAACTCCTAATAGTCTTTTTTTTTTTTTTTAACTCCCTCTGGCACAGCTGACAATAAAGGACCAGAAAGCAAAAGGATATCATCCAACATCCACATAAGTTTTCTTTTTTTCTCTTCTCCTTCGTTTTCAATTGTGGAAGACAACTATCTATTTCTCTAAAGGCTTATAAAATTATTTTGTATATTTCATACTTTTCCCAAAACAGGAGAGTAAAAATAGCTGGCTGCTCCTGAAACTCTCTGTAGACTAGCACAGGGCTGGGAAACTACAACCTGTGTGCCAAACACAGGCAACTACCTGTTTTTGTAAATAAAGTTTCACTGAAACATAGCCATACCTATTCATTTTCATATTGTCTTTGACTGTTTTCTTACTTCAGTTGCAGACTCAAGTAGTTGTGACACTATCTTGCCCTTTGTATGAAAGGTCTGCTGATACTGGCCTAAAATCATGAACATTATCCTCTGTCATTAAGGACAGATGGTAATAGGAACTACTTTTTAGTTATGTTGTGATGCTGATTATGACAGTCAATTGTTATGGTTGAGGTGATAATTAGCAGCAAATAGCTGAATGGTACGGAGAAGAAACATAAGGCTTACCCACAAAAGATCTGCACGTGGGATATGCAGGACCTGCGTGCATGATAACATCACAGCTCTATATGAAATGGGGGAGCCATCCTGACACTGAAAGGCAACTAGTAAGACCTGGTCCTGCCCCATCTTACCTGTTCTGCCAGCCAGGCAATGTGCTTGACCTCCTTGCTGCCTCCTGCTGTACTGGTTGCACCAAGCATGGCATTCAGTTCAGCCAACACCTGTGGGAGGAGAGCCATTATGTTGGTGTGGATAGCTACGAACCAGGAATGTGCTGTGGCTGTATCCTTGCAGCGTAGAATTAGCGTGTTCCTGCTATCAGGAGAATGTAGTTCTATCAATCTGTGTGAAAAAAAGACAAAAAAAAAAAAAGTGAGCTAAATCAGAAGTCATCAAAATGGTCTGGGTTTAACATACAAAACTGCAAATCTATTTTAATTTTATATTCTACAATAGAGAAACTTTCTTTTAATACTTTTGGGTCTAATTCCAGAGCAAACCACATATGGAAAGATAATCATCAGCCAACTCCTGGGTCTCTAGTTTCAGTATGCTAATGTGATGACTAAGATGAGGGAACCTATTATATAGTGTGTAGTAGAACACTTAACTTTGCCTTAATTTCTATGTCAAAAAAAGGAAAGCATTCTTGTTGAATCCCACAGGCACAATGCAAAGAAGGAACTGAATTCTTTTCAGACACTTAGGAAATTTTAGTATTACTAGGTAAATAAAACCTAATGCCAAATAGTGAATTGAAATTTCCACTGTGTGAAATAATGAAAAGAGAAATTAGCAGAAGAATATGGATTTTTATGAAAATTTGGAATTATCTGTGTCTGAGAAACAGATGATTAAACCATCCACTGAGACATAGCACAAAAATAGGTAAGAGGCCTTCAAAAGTCTGACTGTTATTTGCTGATGTTCATTCAACTGAGAATAATCTAGACTTCAAATGCAACCTTTAGGGATTAGCTAAAAAACAATTTTTTTAAAGTACATTGAACAAATCCTTTATCAAATAATTTACTGGGTAGTATTTGGACAAACTTTTTGTCAAGATCAGTTTCAAAAGCCAAATAAATGATTAATGTATATATACACTGCTGTGGTCTGAAAGTAAATATATAGATCCTTCAAAAATAGAGAAAAGTACCTTGAAAAAGCTCTTAAGAGAGATTTTCATGGTAGGCTAGAAACTGACAATCTGCAACTGACAAGGAGAGACCTTTTTTTCTTTTATCTTTCTGAAGATAGTATTTGCTGTCTTGAAGAACTGTCATCAAACCCTGCATGACCTGTCAAAAAGAATTTATAACTCTTTTGCTTTTATAACCTTTTATAAGAAAAAGCAATTTATATGTACACTAACATTTTCCCCTTGAAATTTGAGTTCCTCTCTTTTGCCATACTTCTAAAACCTTTCAATTCCAATGTTTTAATTTGCCATATTTAATATGGCAAGTATTTATTTTCATTGGAACTCTGATCAGTTTATCCTTTCTTAAATAAATATTTATTGAGCACCAACAGTATGTGAGATGCTGTATGGATATAGTGGTGAGAAAAACAGAAAAAAATGAAAATAGCCTCCACCTTCACTGGGTCCATAATAGGGAAGGCAGAAGATGAACAATAAATGAATACACAACTACAGGTAACAAAGAGTCCTTTTATAAAGGACAGTGATGACTACCAAGAAGTTCTTGTCTAAAGAAGGGACTCCCAAGATGGTAGTAGCAAAGCAGGGCTGCAATGGAGACCTCTACATTTCCAAGACACACTTACACACATGGTAAGTATAAAAACATATCTACCTGATGCGTATCTATTCACCTGCTCACCTGCCCACCCACTGGAGGCCCTGCCATCAGTCTGTCCATGTTTTATATGGTTTTAATGGTCTAGGGCAATATTCAAAAAGTTCTAGAAAATAGCCAAAACATAAAATCTGTGAGTAGTCAAAATAACACAAAATGAATACTTAAAAGTATATTATTAGTTACAGGAGAATCTTTTGGTAGCAAGGCATAAGTTTTTTTTTGTTGTTGTTTTTTTCAATGTGGTGCCCTCATCTTTTTCTCAGAAGTTCACTTTTTTTTTTAAGATTTATTTATTTATGCATACAAGCTGGGGTACAGAACAGAGGCATGGGGCGGCGAGAGGTTTCACCAGAGACAGAGCGGGGAGCAGAACAGGCAGATGGACGGAAATACACTGCTGAGGGGAGCAGTGGGCAAGGCAGGAGAGGTCTGCCGCACAATGTGGGAATCTCCCCAGCCGGATGTTGAACTCCCGTCACTGCTGCCAACAGCTCCACAGCGCAGCGCTTAACCGCTGCGCCACCAGGGAGGCCCCGCAAGTCATAAGCTATTTGATTTTTAGTTGCAGTTCTGATTAATTTTTTACTTGATTTCCTACCCATTAACTAAACACAGAAGAAAAGTACCTTGAAACCAAAATTTGGGATTTTGAAAAGCAGGTGAAGTCTGGGGATATTAACTGGAAAGCAACATGGAATTACTGAGAATTCTCAAGGGGGAACAGTAAGATCAAAAAATGAATAAAAAAAAATTTTGTGAGATATTTGTATACCCATGTTCATAGCATCATTGTTCACAATAGTTATGAAAGTGCAAGGAACTCCATGACCATTGACAGATGAATGGATAAACGAAATGTGGCCTATTCATACAACGGAATATTATTCAATGTTAAAAGGGAAGGAAATTCTGACACATGCTAGAGCATGCACGAACCTAAAGGATATTATAATGGTGAAAAAAGCCAGTCACAAAAGACCAAATATTGTGTTATCCCACTTATGAGATATATATAGTAGTTAAACTCATAGAAAACAGAAAGTAGAATGACAGTTGTCATAAATTGACAGGAAGAGAAGATGGAGAAATGTTGTTTAATGGGTACAGAGTTCAGTTTTGCAAGATGAAAAAGTTGTGGAGATTAGTCGTACAACAATGCAAATACAATTTCATACAACTCAACGGTACAGTTAAAAATAGGTAAGATGGTAACTTTCATGTTATGTGCATTTTGCACAATTAAAATTAAAGGAAATTTTAAAATGAATGTATTTTAAAGCAATCTTATGGTGGAATGTGAGGTGGAAAAACTGTCTGGGGAGATTCAATCAGATCCAAGAAGGATGTGACTACTCAAAGTTCATCAGTAGGCCAGACTTCTAGACAGAAGGAGCTCCTTCACCCTAGAATCCCAGCAAAAGTAGAAAGAGATATTTAATAGCTTAGCATTCATACTAACCTTTATTTAGTGCTCCATGTTCTTTTTATATGATTTTTAATTTTATTTTTTATTTTTTACTATAGCAGTTATTGCTTTCAAGGCTCTTAGACATTGGTTAGTGAAAAACTTATATTCTCTATATGAAAAACAGCTCTGTATTTGTTATGAGAAGATTTAAACAGTACATTACATTATATAACAATAAAATGCCCTTTTTTCTGTAAAGCTAATACCGCTAATAAACAAAGGCCTATTTTTTCCTATTTAAAAAAAATCCTCTTAAACCTGTCTTTATACAAGGAGTTTTAGAAGTACTTTTTTTTCAAAGATTTATTTATTATTTAAGCATACAAGCTGGGGTACAGGTCAGCGGTGTGGGGTGGTGAGAAGGTTCACCAGAGACAGAGTGGGGAACAGAACTGGCAGATTGACTGAAATACACTGCTGAGGGGAGCAACGGGTGAGGTAGGAGAGGTCTGCTGCACCATGTGGGAATCTCCGTGGCTAGGGATCAAACTCCTGTCTCAGTGGCTACTGACAGCTTCATAGGCTGAGACTTAATCCCTTGTGCCACTAGGGAGGCCCAGCATGAGACATTTTCAAATTGGCTTCTTTCACTCTGGAATATGCACTTAAGGTTCCTCCAGTGTCTTTTCATGGCTTCATTGCTCATTTCTTTTGAGCATGAAATAATTATTCCATTGTCTGGAAGTACCACAGTTTGCTTATCCGTTCATCATCTACTAAAGGAATTCTTGGTTATTCCAGGTTTGGCAATTATAAAGATAGCTACTGTAAATATCTGTATGTATGCAGGTTTTTGTGTGGACAGGTTTTCAATTCCTTTGGGTAAATATCAAGAGGTACAACTGCTGGGTCATATGGTAAGACCATGTTTAGCTTTGTAAGAAGCTGCTAAACCATCTTCCAAAGTTGCTATTCCATTTTGCATTCATTCCCATCAGCAATGAATAAGAGTTCCTGTTGCTCCACATTCTCACCAACATCTGGTATTGTCAGTGCCTTTAATTCTGGCTGTTCTGACAGGTGTGTAGTGGTATCTCATTATTTTAATTTGTGATTCCCTAATGACATATGATGTTGAGCAACTTTCACATGCTTATTTGTCATCTGTATTATCTTTTTTGGTGAGGTGTCTGTTCTGATCTGTTGTCCATTTTTTAAATGGGTTGTTTTCTTACCGTTGAGATTTAAGAATTCTTTGGATATTTTGGTTACCTTTATCTGATATGCATTTTATAAAACTTTTCTCCCAGTTTGTGGTCTGTTTTATCATTCTCTTTACAGTGTGTGTGATGAGATAAGTTTAATGTGTCTGAGGTAAGGGGTACCCAGGCAGTTGGGAAGACATGATTCCTGGATGTGTCGGGAATGTGTTTCCCTAAGAGATTATCATCAGTAGGCTGCCTAAAGAAGCCTGTCCTCATGAATGCAGGTGGGCATCATGCAACCCACTGAGGACATGAATAGGAAAGAAAAACAAAGAGGCGGAAGGGTAAATTTGCACTCTGAGTTGGAGCATCTATTTTTTCTGATCTCAAACACTGGCATTCCTGATTTGTGGGCCTTGAAACTGGAACTGAATGATACCACTGGCTTTCCTAGTTCTCCAGCTTGCAGCTTGGCCTCCCCTTAGCCAATTCCTGTCATAACTCTCTTTCTCTATTCATCTATCCATCCATCCTATTGGCTCTATTTCGCTGGAGAACCCTAACGGTGTCTTTTATTAAGCAGAAGGTTTTGACATCAACTTAGCAATTTTTTTCTTGTATGTACTGTGCTTTTGGTGTTGTAACTAAGGAGTTATAGCCATCCTTTTAAGATTTTTTTAAAAAAGAATATTTCTACAAACCCAAGAACAAGAAAGGAGTGTCTACAACAAAATTTTGGAAACTGGCAAGCAGACAAAGGAATTAAATGACTTAGCAGACCCAAGAAAAATGGGAAGAATCAAATCCCAGCCAACCCATATTGCAGAAGCTTAAAGGCTGGAGAGTTGGAGGCACCAGGTACCTCTGGGAGTGAGAGTAAAGCACTCAGCTAAAATAAACTCAAAGTCAAAGCCTACCTCCCATTCTCCACATGCAGTGGCTACTGATTGTTCTACCTATCCCATCCCAGCAAAAATTTATATCCACCCTCATCCCATTAAACTGGGTAGAAGAATCAGTGATGTCCTTAATTCAGGCCTTAAGTATTAGGCTGATCATTTTCTACAGTGTCAATTTACTTCACGTGGTTGCTTTGGCACTGTAACCAGCTTAACATCCTTTAAACACATGCTAAAAAATTCAGTAACAAAAACCATGAAGAGAAAATTTCTTCACTCCTCCTGTAGACCTACTTAGCACTAAAGATAGGTATCAGTTCTCAAGGCACAAAACGTTCACTTCTGGAAAAGCCTTTACACCTCATACTGTTCCTGGGGCAGTATCTTAGGCATACTTCTTCTGGCAATCTAAACTCTGAAAATCCTGATGTCAAAGATTCTAGTTATTAATAACCATCAGAATGGAAGATAAATCTGTTACAAAGTAAAACTAAGCCTGATTACACAGGAGAAGGTTCAGGGATCACTGGGCTAGAAGAAGATGAAAACAGGCAGTAAATTAGTTCCCAGGGCAGGATCACCAAGTTGTTCATGAAAAGTTCTACAGCGTTTCTTACAGGGGATTATGAAATAGAAAATTAAATTACATGAAACAGAAAAGAAACTCCAAAATAGGATTGATGATTCTAAGATTGTAAAGAGTCTGCCTTTGAAGAAGCAGTCCCTAGAGAACCGAAAGGGGGAAGAGAGTATTCCTAAAGTCTACTGCTACTTTGAAAGAAAAATTCAAATGAAAACTCTGCTAAGAAAAATATGTAGGCAATATGCCTGAAATTGCTTGGGCTCATAAAAGAGAGGAGACAGCTACAGTGTGAAGGATTTCCTACACTGAGGATTTCCTGAGAAATGCAATTTCATTTTGATCAGATGAATCAAATCACTGTTTAGGTACACAAACACATTAGATTCTGTAAGTCTAGCCTACTTATTTCTTTTGTTTAGTAAAGTCTGACATACATATGTGTTTAACTTAGTAATAATCACATTGTTTTATACATTATAAAGTCAACTTCCCATTTACAAGGAAAATAGCGTGAGGATGACTGAGATAATGTGAATTGAATCCAAAGGAAAGAGATTTACATTTCTGAAGAGCGGTGCTCAAGATCACTTTGTCCTTGCTGAAGTCCACACTGCCCAAAATACTGTTTGTGGAGTGGGCTCATGTTCTCTCCCTGGATTTCATCATTATTTATTTAGTTTTCATTTTCCAGAATAAACAGCCTATAACTATCAGAATCATCTAGTGAGGTTTTGGCAACTAAAGGTGGGGGAAAATACAATTTTCCTCTTCCTCCTCATTCATTCTGATGATTAGCACTTGTTTTCAGCTCTAGATAGTAAAACTAGATGAAAGCAGGAAAACAGAAAAGTATGTTTTCCTCTCACGTGAAGTAAGTTCTTGGTTTAGAAAGTGAAACCTTTACATACAAATGAAGGATGAACTACAAAGAAATTCTATTACACTGCCACAGGAATATTAAAAAGTCTGGGGCCTCCCTGGTGGCGCAACGGGTTAACTCTCAGCCTATGAAGCTATCTGCAGCCACTGCAGCACGAGTTTGATTCCGGCCAGGGAGATTCCCACATGGTGCAGCAGACCTCTCCTGCCTCGCCCGCTGCTCCCATCAGCAGTGTACTTCAGTTGGTCTGCCTGTTCTGCTCCCCGCTCTGTCTCTGGTGAATCCTCTCACCACCCCATACCTCTGGCCTACACCCCAGTTCCTGTATGCATAAATAAATAAATCTTTATAAAAAATATTTAAAAGACTGACACCACCAATATTGGCAAGGATGTGGTGCAAAAGAAACGCAGACACTGCTGGCAGGAGTATAACCACTGTGGAAGAAAGTATGGCAGCTTTTAAAAAAACTTAAAAGATATACCCTTTGATCCAACAATTCCATTCCTATGAGTTTACTTAAGAGAACTGAAAATGTATGCCCATAAAGAGTCATACAAAAATATTCACAGTACCTATGTTAATATTCGCTTTAAACTGGAAATAGCACAGGTGTCCCTCAATAGGAAAATGGATACAGAAACTGTGATATATTCATATATACTACTTGGCAGTAACAAAGATACATGCAACAAGAAGGATGAATCTCAAAAACCTTATGCTGAGTAATGGAATTCTATCAGAATAGTTTCAGAATAGTTAAAATTCACCTATGGTAGAACATTGGGACATAATGGGAGAGGGAACTGATTGGGAAAGGGCACAAGAAAGATTTCCAGGGTGATGGTAATGGTTCTGTATTTTGATAGGTTTGGGTTATATAACTGTACGGATTTGTTAAAATTTCTGATTTATAGATTTGATTGCATGCAAGTATTACCTAGACACACAGAACTCTAGTTATTTAAATGCACTGCTTAAGTATTCAGAGGGAAGTGTATTGTCGGCAAATCATTCTGAAATGCATACAAAAAAAAAAAAGACAGATGGACCAATCTGTGGTAAAGCAAATACAGCAAAATATTAATGGTGGGAAGATGGATGGTGACTATAAAATTCTTCCTGGTTTGTTTTATGTTTGAAGAGTTTCATAGTAAAATGTTAGAAAAAAATGAAGAATGATGGGAAAACACCTGCATGCCTGGGGTTTAAAAACAAGATTCGTAAATATTTTCCAGATTAGGAAACATCTAAAGAATGTTTCTTGTTCAGAGTTTCACAAAAAATAATGTGGAAGATTAACATTTTCAAATGGAAATATGGTCGGTTACATAAAGCTACAATTTGATAAATGTTTTGGGGACAGGGATCATGATGAATCTTATTTTTGCTATTCATATGTGAACTGTTTTTCTCCATGCCTTTAAGTGTTGCAGCTGTAACCTGTCATGAAATTTCCTCTGACAAAGCCAAGATAAATTTTAGGATCAAAAACCACATGTGATTTCATAGATAATATCTTATTCACCCGTGAACAAGATAATCAGCACTTGTTGAGTTCAGTCGAGCAGGTGTTATGATGCCCATTTTACGGATAGAGATAATAAGGGCAGAAAAACGAAACTTATTTAAGGTAACAAAGAACCAGCAGCATCCATAATAACAGCATACTAAGAGCTCACTATGTCAATGTTACATCATTCTCACAATAATCTTCATACAAGCTTTCATTTTATACAGGAGGAAACTGAGGCTTACAGAAAACAAGTAACTTGGCCAAAGCTTATCAACCTAAATTCTATCTTCTAACTCTCCTAAGTGAGGTCTAATTAGTGAATGTTTCTGAACATATTGTTCTGTCAAGACACTGAGGATAGATATACACATTCCTGTGTGGATAACCAAAGTTATGCATAATTTCATCAGCTACCTGAAATTCAACTGTTGGTTGTCTTTTTTTTTTCTAGAAAGCACATTGGAATGTAAGTATGATATAAAAATAACCTTGAATCTTTTCCAATTTATATTTTACAAAAAGCACATCATTTGGAAAGTTTGTTATTTCAAGTAAAATTAGAAACAAATTACTTTGCATAATTAAGAGCAAGAACATGCACCACTGTGGACCTTCTAAGAACTTTCCTTGTATAGTATTCCATGGTCAAGGAAACTGATTATCTTAGTGAAAAATAAGGCGTGATTAAACTCTTGTAGCCCAACCTGCCCCCTCCGATTGTTTCTGAAGATTAATTTCAGACCTGAACACGCACCAAACGTCACTAGCTTATTTACGTATGTATGTACATATGTAAATATTTATGTAAAAGAACTGGGGTGTAGGCCAGAGGTTGGAGGGCAGGTGATGAGAGGATTCACCAGAGAGAGTAGAGAGCAGAACAGACAGATCTACTGAAATACACTGCCGAGGGGAGCAGCTGGAGAGAGAGAAGAGGTCTGCTGCACCATATGTGGATACTGTCTGGGAATCAAACTCAGGCCATAGCAGTGATCATACTCAGACTTAACTTCTAGGCCACTAGGGAGACCCCCATTAGCTTATTTACATGCTACAGAGAATGCAGCCCCAAGTTTTTATGAAGGGCGAGGTTGGATGTTATAATAACATGACTTTCAGCAATGCTACTAAGTCATTATCATCTTCCTTCTCTCCCCACTCCCACAACCAGATTTCTACAGAACCTTTGTAATACTTTGCTCTTTTCTCCAAAATTCAGGTATATTAGCAGCACTTGAGTGCTACAGATTAAATGTTTGAGTCTCTCCTGACAGAAATTCCTATGTTAAAATTCTAACCCCTAATGTGATAGCATCAGGATGTGGGGCATTTGGGGGGTGATTATCATTAACAGGATTAATGCTCTATAAAAAAGACTCCAGAGAACTCAATAGACTCATCCATTGAGCACAGCAAGATGACAACCTTTGAACCAGGAAGCAGGCCCTGGCCAGACAATCTGCCTGCACTTAGATTTTGGATCTCCTAGACTCTACAACAATGAAAAATAAATTTCTGTGGTTTATAAACAACTCAGGCCCTTTTATTCTGTTATAGAATCCTGAAGAGACTAAGACTAATTGATATTCTCAGAAATTATTTATAACCAAGAGACTCAGCCTGAATACTTTCCTCAGTCTGACCAATTTGCCAGCTGACAAATTTGGCTGCTATTTTTCTTCTTTATCACATTGTTTTTCTAGTCTAGTTACTTCTCTATAGTCCCAACTACCTAATTATTTTTTTAGGCCCATGTTTAATAGACCAAAGGATCTACATAAATGTATCCCATTTAAAGAAAAAAAGTTAATTTGGATTTAAGAGGCAGAGGTGTTTATTTATTTTACAAAATAAATTCTAACCATGAAAAAAATAGCATTTCTTTAAAAATCAAGCTATCTTGCATTTATATATGCATCACACAAAATCTTTCAGAAATAAACCTAAATGAAACACAAATTCTTTTTATGTCTTAAACTTTTAAAAGAAGGAAAATGAGAAAAATATGTCAGGATATAATTTTCAAAATTTATACACATAGTTGGTGGTTTAGACTTTTAAAACTACTATTTCTGGAGATCTTAGCTCTGTGCACAGGGCTTTATATGTATTATCTCATTTAACCTATACACTAAATGTCACTATCTTTTTTTTTTTTTTTTAAATAAATGGCATGTCAGTTTATGGAGGTAAAAGGATTTGCCTCAGCTTACTTTGAGTGGGACACGTAGCTAGGATTGGAACTTAAGTCTGCCTCATTGCAGAGCTCAGCTCTGTCCAGCATAACACAGAATATATTACAGTGCAAGAGCTTTCATGCTTCCAAAATGCTGAAGAAACACATTCAGATTCTTTTCTGCCTTCTGTGATCCATCCCTTCCAGATTAGGCACATGACTATGTATTCATATCAGAGATAATAAAAGTGAAAGTTTATTTTTTTTAAAAAAATCTACCCTTAATGATGTCTTTGAACAAATTACCCCCACTAATTGCTAACACTTCCTATGAGGGTAATGAAGACAAAGTCATAGAAACTAAATGACTACAGAGGTAGGAATGAATTTAAAAGGCTCAAATCCAGGGCCATCCTGGTGGCGCAGTGGGTTAAGCGCTGTGCTGTGGAACTGTCGGCAGCAGCGACGCAAGTTTGATGCCTGGCCACAGAAATTTCCACATGGTGCGGCACACCTCTCCTGCCTCACCCGCTGTTCCCCTCAGCAGTGTACTTCAGTCAATCTGCCTGTTCTGCTCCCCCCTCTGTCTCCCGCTCACTGCCCCACACCTCTGGCCTATACCCCAGCTTGTATGCAAAAATAAAATGAATCTTTCAAAAAAAAGAAATGCTCAAATTCATTTTTCTTAATTTACAAATGAGGAAACTGAGGTCAAGAGAAGTGAATTTGCCAGTTTCACACTGCTAGTCGATGCCCCCAGATTTATAATGCAGATCTATGACTCTTTACTATATTATCTACTATGTATGAAATTTCTATCTAAGGAGATAGTTAAAAAAATGTTTTTAATCAGGATTTTTTTCCCCCAATTCCCAAGTAATGTTTAGAGTGAAAAAATGAAAACTTTAAAGATACATATAAATTGAAAAGTAGTCCATTCTTTTCTCAACCCTCTCTCTAGTCTCATTGCACACCACAGGAGTAACCACCCTGAAAAATTTCTTGTGCGTCTGTCCAAACTTTTTCTATACATATATATGTACATATATGTGTGTTCTACATGGAACTTCAAAATATTCTCTCATATTAGACTGATGCTTTCCTTTGCATAACTTGGTCAAGAGAGTAATTTTATTGAATAAAACATGCATAAGTAGAACAGCCATATGTCCTGAAATTTGCAAAGATATAAGTGTGCTGTTCTCCTTAGGTACAGCTCACCTGTTTTCCAGATCCGGCATGCTTAGGTTTCTAGCAGCAAAACACATTTTGAGAGGGATGACCTTCCTGTCCTTGGTGCTATTCTGGTGTTTTGGAGAACCAGAGTCTTCACTGCCACTAAAACTTGGTGACTGGGGAGTTGCGCCTTCCCATGGCAGATCTGATACTAATGATGGCTTCTTGATATATGGAGTGACTTCTCTGATGAACTTGACTATGAACAAAAAAAAATCAAAGAAGGTGGTTAGTATTTTTGTTCCTTATGAAAAATGATGACAGAGTATACACACATATATGCAATATCTAGTTGAAGTGAGAAAAAAAAATACTCTAAACTAAAAAGTCAGCACCAAGAAGTTTAGGATTGGAGAGTCCTTCAAGGGCACATGGTCAAAATGAAATGACCGGTTTTACTATTCTAAAAAATTTAACTTTTGAGCCTTTGCATGTATTGTTCCTACTGCTTAGGATTCCCTTCTCCCTTTGTCTGCCTAGTCAACACTACATAAGAGTCACCCCCTCAGCAGCTTTTTCTGTCCGCTCTCTCTGTAATAACCTCAGCACCCAGGCTGTAATCCTTCATAATAAATCTATTCCTCTGCTGGCTGTGAATCCTCTGAGAACAGAGATTGTGATTTATTCAGTCATGGTATTCAACATCTAAAAGAGTACCTGTTCTGTAATTTTGAATAAATGAGTGAAGGGATAAATGAACAATTAAATACTTGAATAATCTCGATAGTTGGCCAGTCATGAGTGATACTGATACTAATGATAGATTTAGGACCTCCTGAACAGCACTATCCAGCTTTAGATGACTCTTAACACTTAGGAATTTGAAACTTCCATTGATTGGTTTGCTATTTACTGGCTTGCTATTTACTGAAGTGACACAGAACAAACTTATCTCTTTCACATAAGACTCCTTCAAATATCTGAAGCACTATGTGAACTTAGCTGACTGTCTCAGGACCTCATCTATAGAATGGGAGTAACAAACACTAAACAAGTAATTCTATGGATATATAACATTGAATAAATAGTAGGTGTCTTTCTCCTCCCACCCCACAAATTAGAAAGTTAGAGAAGTTAAATTTTTTCTAACAATAATTACTAGAAGAGGCAAATTTAATTCCTTAGAATCTATTAAACAAGAGCTGATAAAATTAAGTGTAATTCTAGAAAACAATGTTAACATATGCAGCTAGATACAGTTTGCGCATCTGTATATACGTCTGTGTGCTTTCCATGAATAGTTGTCATTTGTGTATTTCTAGGTGGAGATGGCAAAAGCTAACTGCCTCAGGTCACCAAGATTTTTTCACACTAGAAAAACGAACAGGGTGCAGGCAATATGTCCCGTGAATGGCTGACTCAGGCATTTCAATACATTCTTTAGCTTTGAGCTTTCAAGAGAGGATTACAACACATGAACTATAGCAGAAATTTCTATTGTTTCTAATTACTGCCAATAGCAGAGACTAGCTTTTTCAGCATTTAAGGCATGTACCAACTACTGGGCTACCAACTTGAGGAAATACAAGACATTGTAAAAGACTACTCTTGAATGTTATGATTAGAAGAGGGCCCTTTAAGATTTACTCTATCTGCAGAGGAGGGGGAGTGGGAGGGGCCAAAATGAGGACAGGAAGAGCACATGGGACTATGGTTAGAGTGCTCCGATGAATTTGTGGTGGAAATTCTAGGGAGATTACACCTGGGAAAAGAAAGAACACATTGTAAAAAAAATGAAAAAAACAAACAAACAATTAAATGCCCTGGTTTGAAAATAAAATTAAATTAAATTTAAAGAAGATTTACTCAGTTCATTCAATCACACAGTGCAATCACTGAACTGACTACTGCACACATACTGAAACGAAATGGACACACATACACAACCTATTGCATGGTCTTATTAAAAACAATGAGTTTCACTTGACTTGATGACAATGCCATCTGTATCCACATCTAACTAGTCCTCCATAATGGCTGAAGAACTGAGAATAGACATCGTTCTAATTTACGTGAGATTTGGGGAAGGCAGAAAATTAACAACAATGTTCTGTTTTAGTCCTAAAATTAGACCTCCTCAATTGCCATGATGTTCTAACCTGGCTAGGTAAACAACACCTCACCTCCACATGGCTTTCAGGTCAATTCAGAATCACGGTACATTTAAAACTGTTTGATTTTCCTTAATAGTTAAAGATCATCCTCAAAATATTTAATTAAACAATGATGTTTGTAGGGTTTTAGGTATTTAGATGATAAAGTCAATTTTCTTATTTCCATGCATTGATTAATATTACAGAAAATGAAGGGGGCTTCTCCCCACCCTAGAAGCATCACTATAATCCCTTCAGAGTGACGAAAACATACATACATTATACAAAATCTGGAAAAAACTAAGACATGAAGAAAACTAATTCAGAAACTTGGTTCAAATTTTTTAAATGGAACCACCTCACACTGAAATCTTGTTGAACCTTCAAAAACTCTAATGCACTGCATGGGATCCAAGATCCAAGTGACCCTTACTAAATTCCATGATCTGATGAGTAGAGTTACAGGGATAATGAGGTATACTGCTATACTGGCTTGAGACTTAGGCAACATCTGATTTTAAATCGAATGCCATTTGTACGGCTTTTGAAAGCCTACCCCAAAAAAACACTTCATAGTGTAGACATGGCCTATGGCTGTAAATACAAGTTATTTCAGTCAATCAATCACCTAACTTTAAGAACATCAATATCTCACATCTCACTCCTCTTATGTCCTTACTGTGAGTGTAACTAAGTGGGTCAGGCAATGTAGGGAGACTGTGCCATTAGTTGCCCTGCTTTTGCAAGCAAGTTTGTTTCTGGGCTATCCTTAGGGTAGAAAACTGGCTTTTCATTTTGCTTACAATGAGTTATGTTGGCATCTGTTAGTCTCCCAAGAGGTTTCTCTTCAACCTCATCCAATGCTCCTCCTCCAAATCAGGAATCTGACAGATAGTCACTAAAAACATGAGTGGGGAATTACTTTACCTTCAGTAATGTCTCTTTTTACATTCTAAACCTGCAAGTGTCTTTCAGTTCAACACTCTTGCCATTTGGGGTGTGAATAGATTGCACGGTTTAGGATTTGTGGTATAAATCTTGAAACGTGTTTAGAGTGATTCTGGCTTCATTATTCTCTACTATTTTAAAGTAACATGGCATATTCACTAATGTACACAGCTCCCATTATCTGCTAAGAACTGTTTTAGAAGCTTAGAATAGTACCATAAACAAAAAATGTTTAAAAAAAGATAAATGCTACTAAAAAGTTATATTCCAGAGAAACAAAAACTTATGGTCACAAAGCCTGTACACAAATGTTTTTAGCAGCTCTATTCATAAATGCCCAAGCTGGAAACAACCCAAATTTCCTTCAGTAGATGAATGGATAAATTGAGGTACAGTCATAGAATAGACCACTACTCAGCAATATAAAGAAATGAACTACTGATACACTCAGCAAGTTGGATGAATCTCAAGAGCATGCTGAATTAAAAATGGCAGGATCCCATTATTAAAAGGAAAAGTATATGATGAATAGAGCAGTGTCTGCCAGGGGTAGGGAGGGTACAATTATAATGGGATAATATGACCACATTTTTTGAGAATCGACTGTCCTATATCCTGATTTGTGATGATAGTCACAAGAATTTATATGTATTAAAATTCACAGAACTATGATCCCTATAAAGCGTATGTGTGTGAATTTTACTGAATAATTTAAAATAAAAAATAAACTATGTGATACATTAATATAGTGAAAGAGGGCAAGGACAGAAGCAGGAAGACCAGGCAGAAGGCTTATTAGAGGTGAGAGATTATGGTAGAAGGTCTGAATGGTGGTGGTGAGAAGTAGTCAGATTCCCTACTAAAGAGACATGTTCAGATGTCCTGACAGATTGGATAAGGGAGATGAGGGGGAAGAAAAGGAGGATCAAAGTTGATTTTGAGATTTTTCGTCTTGAACAACTAGGAGATAGGGAGAAAGGGTGGTACAATTTGCCATTAACAGGTTCAGGAGGATGGATCACTAAGTTGAAGTAAATATTAATCAAGATTAGTGGGCAGCCAGATATATGAGTCTACAGGAGACAGGCCTAGGAGGGAGCTATAAATTTGGGACCTGGACCTCCTTCATGGTGCAAGGGATTAAGTCTCTGCCTATGAAACTAGCCTCAGCCACTGTAGCAAGAGCTCGAACCCCAGCCAGGGAGATTCCCACATGGCACAGCAGACCTCTCCTGCCTTGCTTGCTGCTCCCCTCAGCAGTGTATTTCAGTCAATCTGCCTGCTCTGTTCCCCATTCTGTCTCTGGGGAATCCTTTTACCACCCCGCACCTCTAGCCTACATCCCAGCTCTTGTATGCATAAATAAATAAATCTTTAAAAAAAAAATTGGGACCTATTGGCATGTGGCTGATATTTAAAATTACAAAACTAGATAGATAAGATCATTTTATCAGTCAAGGTGTCTGCAGGAATCAGAAGGTACAAGGTTTGCAAAGGGGCAGAGAAACCAAAAAGGAAAACAGAATGATAGCCTGTTTCCATATCTAGCTCTGAAGGAACTGAGAGGAAATGGTTACCAGATCAGAAGAGAATTCTATAGAGGACTGACTTGAGAGGAGCAATGACCTTCTGTCAATTCAGACAGACTTAAGTTACCCTGCAGATTGGGAGCCAAGGAGTAAGTGTTTCAATTTCTCCATCTCCCTTTCTCTTCCAGTGTTCTACTGGAGCTTTACCTTAGCCAAACTCAACAAAAGCCCAAGGGCAAAGAAGCTTGTCCATATCATCCATTCAGGTAGGCCTCCTGGGGCACAGAGCAGGTAGCCAAGGAAAAGTGGACCTAGAGAAGCAAATGGAAGACTTGCAGCACAATCACCAAGAAAGTGAGAACAAATGAGGAGGAGACATTCCACTATTAAAGGACTAGGGAGAAAGGGTGGTACAGTAAGTGACAGGAGACCTGGGAGAGACAAATATTCCATATAATTTTTGACCTAAAATAGTACCAAGCTTACCCAAACCAAAAAAGCCTTGCCTTGACCTTACTAATCTTGACTTGGCTCCTTCCTGTCTGTCACTCTTTAAAAAACAAACGTTTGTGCTTGCTGTTTTGCTTCTCTTTTCTTGTCACTCCTTAATCTCTCTGAATAAAACCACATTCTGAAGTCACTAATGTCTTCTAAATGACCCAATCCAAAAGTCCTTTCTCAATACTTACTCTATTTTTTTTTAGTAATAATATTTATTATGGTAACATTGGTGTTTAACAGTATATAAATTTTAGGTGTACAGCACTACTATTTGACATCTATATACTCTACATCATGATTATCACCACAAGTCTAGCTTACACATGTCACCATGCAGTTGATCCCTTTTACTCATCCCCATCCCCCTTCCCTCTGGTAACCTCCAACCTGTACTCTGCATTTAAGAGTTTGCTTTTGTTCTGATGTTCAATTGCTTTGTTTATCTTCCATACATGAGTGAAATAATAGGGTATTTGTCTTCCTCTTCTGACTTATTTTACTTAGCATAATTCCCTCAATGTAGAATTTCATCATTTTAGAGCTGAGCATAGCACTGTGCATATATACCATGTCTTCTTTATCTAATTATCTGTCAATGGGCACTCAATCCTTCATCTTGACCATTCCAATATCTAACAATGTACCGTACCAACTGTTTTTTATTCCTCCTTTCTGGCTATTAATTTTCTAATGCCTTGTTTCTCCTCCTAGCCTGACAATGCAGTTATCCCCCCAAGCAGCTCTGCTTTTAGCACTTCCACTTCATTCTCTAGTCACTACCAACTTTCAATACTAGAGCTCATAGATCTCTAGAACCAGGATCTCTTGTTGGCCTTAATTCCTTCTACCTGGGTTCTGTCCCAACCCTTCAAACTCAGTATCTTCAATAAACTAATCTTCATGCTTTAATCTCCTCCTCAGAAGGGTTCTGTCCCAACCCTTCAAACTCAGTATCTTCAATAAACTAATCTTCATGCTTTAATCTCCTCCTCTGTGCACTGTTTTAGTCATTAGCATTAACATCAGCATCTTTCAAGGGACCCAGTCTCTAAACCAATACAGTAAGTCTAGAATAAGGCCCAATAATCTATATTTTATTAAAGGCTACCTACATGGTTGATTATCATGCCTAAGTAAACTTTAGGAACCTCTTCTCTAAACTTTTATATACTTTTCCCTTTCCCTAGCCCTGACATTCAATCAGGTACCCAACAAGCCATGCCATCTCTGAAATTTTTCTCTAATCTCATCTCTTCAGTTCCTACTGCCAACATGCATCTTGATCACCAAAACCATCAGAGTAGCCTTGTTTTTGTTTTTGCTAATTGTGGTAAAATACACAAAAATCAAAATCTACCATATTAACCATTGTTTATATGAATAATTCGGTGGCATTAAGTATATTCACAATGTTGTGCAACTATCACCACCATCTATCTCCATTATCTTTTCCATCTTCCCAAACTGAAGACACAGATATATCCATTAAACAATTCTTTTCTCCCAAACCCCCTTTCAACCACCATTTTACCTTCTGCTGGTCTCATCACTTTCTCTTGAATAATTAAACTGGAGAGTACTGAAAAGAAAGTAAAATATGAAAATTCCTAATTCCACCACATTTCCTTTCGGATTTTTTAATCGCTATACTTAACCCATACACCTTCCCATGTTATACTTTTCATGAAAATCACTTAAAAACAACACACGTTTCATTGTGTGTTATACTTAACTTTTTTTACATTCTTCAGTAATTGTGCTTTAAGTTTAAATAATGCTATAACAAACATATTTTTCAAGAGAAAAATTACTAGGTCCAAGGAATATTCAAGGTTCATAATAAATACTGCAAGTTCCTCCCCAAAAAGACGGTACCATTTTACACTCCCAACAGCAGAATATGAGCATTTCCATGTTAGTACACTTGCCAACACAAAGTAATCCTTTTTAAAATAATCGTTGCTATTTTAATAGGTGAAAAATGTTGCGGATATATGCCCACCCTGTCTTGATCTCATGTCTCAACAAATGTAGGATATTATTTTTTCTTATCCTTAAAGGCAGGAAATCTATGTCTCCTTATAATTTTTTTTGTCTAAAGCATGGGAGGAGTGACCTGTGATGCTATAACCTCGAGGAATACCAGAACCTCAGATCTAACACAAATGTGAGTTATAATTCTTTGGATAAACATTTCCAAAGGCATAAGTAATTTCCCACTATTGCCTTGTCATTTATTAACTCTATGAAGTTAGCTCCTTTCTACTTGGAGTCACCAGGGGAAAATGTCCTCAACAAGGAAACCAAGCATATCTTCAGAAGTAGCACATGTGCTTACAAGATGTGCTCTCAACATTTTCCAGCTTAACATACTAACTGTGGTTTATGTTGTTATGGGGTTTTGAATTCACTTCATTACCCATCTTTCCTTCTCCGTTTCAATCCGAGGCCTGTCCAAGTCAATAAAAGTAAGAAAAATATTCTTTTTTTGAGGATTTCAAACTACAATTGCGATGACAAGGAGAACTCAAGCTTCCTTTCAAACCTCTGAGCTACAGTGAAGTAAATCCAAATAAACCAGAAATAAGGTAACTCTGAAATTTGTCCCCAGCAATTAAAATTTCAGAATTTTTAACTATGGCCTTTTATCATAAATTTATGCAAACTGGCAAAAAAATATTTTTAGGCCCCAATCAAATCCTAATATGGGTAACTATTACTTTTATACAGAGGCTATTAGTTTTCATGCTTTATATATACACAAAGAGGACTACAAACTAGATTGAAATAATTTGGGGTTTGGGATATATACTGAATAATTTCTCCTTGGAAGTCTTTTTAACTATGGTAAAACTAGCTTTTTAATTAATTTAAAAAGTGTTTTTCTTTGGAATGTTTCCTCAAACTGCAAAAGAATATACAAACATTTTAACTGTTTATTATAAAGGTCTTAAACACTTTAGGTTTGCATTTTTAAATGTTTCTGTATGAAAGACCGCTGTCAGCAATTTTCACAGTGGAACAGTCCTACAGTAATTGTGTTTGAATACTTTAGATAACTAATCCCCAACTGGAAGACATTGTAGCTGAAAAAATAATTCAAATTAGTTTTCTTTTATTCTTGATATTGATATTTAAATACTATTCTCCACACTATGTCTCTGCATTTATAAGTCAATTCTATTCTCAGTAATTCTCCCTCCTCTATGTAGAAACAAAGCACCACCTTGTTTCCTAACCTATTTCTTACAAAGCAGATGAGACAATATTGTTGACAATAGTAGAAGAATCTTGGTCATGTAAAGGATTAGAAAAAGCAGAAAATTCTATTTGATTTTATTGTCACTAAAGTAGAAGCAGTAAGAAAGGCAGTTTGTGTAAAAAGAAACAGGCTGGTTAGGAATGATTTATATTGTTTTTTAGTCTCCCACTGAAATGTTCATATAGTGGCTAGTTTGAGGGGGAAAAAAAACGAACCCCACCACACCTTTTAAAACATGATAAAATGACTCATACACTATAAAACAAAGGGTATCAGATCTGCTAAGAGGAAAAAGTACTCAGTTTTGCATTAAAAAAATATATAGTATGGGGCCTCCCTGGTGGCACAGTGGGTTAAGTCTCAGCACTATGAAACTATCTGGTTAAGTCTCAGCACTATGAAACTATCCGCAGCCACGGTAGCAAGAGTTCAATCCCTAGCCAGGGAGCTTCCCACAAGGCACAGTAGACCTCTCTTGCCTTACCCACTGCTCCCCTCAGCAGTGTACTTCAGTAGATTTGCCTGTTCTGCTCCCCACTCTGTCTCTGGTGAATCCTCTCACCATCCCACACCTCTAGCCTACACCCCAGTTTGTGTATGCATAAATAAATAAATCTTAAAAACAAATTATAGTATGTTCATAAAGTGCTCCAGAGCAAAAACAGGCCAATTTGCTAACAATTTTCTCTGCAGATACAATTATAGGGGCTTCTACTTTTGAAGTTAAATATTTCTATGTTTGAATACTTTTATAGTAAGCATGTGGACTAAACACATTCTATTAAATAATAAAGAACAATGAATTAGAAAAATAATTCCAGAAATAGATTCAATAGCAGAAGCAATAACAATGGGGAACAGTGCCTTTTCAGGCACTATTCAGTAAATGCTGAGAGAACAATGGATATCAGCATGGAATTAGCTAGATCTGTATCTCACACCTACAGTGTATTTGTATAACCTTACAGCTGCTGCACTTTGGATATTGTTTGTTAAAAAAAGAAAGGGGTGTTGTAGGATTAAATGAGATAGTATACAAAACGTACATGGGCAGGTGCTTAAATGCAGCATGTACCGATTACACTGGTCAACAGTGAGATCGTTACTGACTTAAAAAGGCCCTAATTTGTAGTATCTTGGTGTCCTGAACATGAACATAACTCTGAAATTTTTTTATTGGCTCTCGTTTTGAAGATATTTCATGTAATTCATTTTCTATGTTTCACCATGTAAATTTATCCAGTAGGACTACAACAACATCCTAAATCAGCCTAGAATGATGTAATATTGCATCGCACTGCATAATACCATCATGCACACATTATCCAGAATTGACTGCATCATTTTCTGATGCAATGCAATACTACTGCCAGGTGGCTGCTGAAGTAAGCTGACGTCAGCAGTGCACTATAGAAAGCCCTGTCGGAAAGGTTGAGCACTGAAAATATTTCAGACTTTGTGTGAGACAATTTAAGTTACTGTTCCATAGAACTGTTATTATTTTATCCATTTAGGCACAATACAGAACAGTAATGCCTCAAAAGTACATTAATAGTGTGGACAATTTCCGCTCTATTTGTGGGGAAGTGACATTTGCCAACCAGAAGAAAGGTATCACTTCTCAAGTGAAGAAGGCTTATCATCTTTACTTCGGATGCAAGGTTGGTGACCAAGACAAGCCTTGGGCCCTGCATATATGCTGTGCTACATGGACAACACAGCTTTCACAGTGGTTAAATGGCAAAAGCCCATCAATGCCGTTTGCAGTTCCCATGGTGTGGAGAGAGCCAAGCAACCACATAAAAGACTGTTACTTCTGCTTGGTTCCTCCTCTTTCCAGAGGAATAATGAAGCAAAAGAAGTCAAGAATAGGCCTGCCTGGTGGCCCAGCGGTTAAGCGCTGTACTGTGGAGCTGTTGGCAGAGGGGGGACGCGAGTTTGACGACCAGTGGGGGAGATTCCCACACGGTGCAGCAGACGTCTCCTGCCTTGTACGCTGCAACCTCAGCAGTGTATTTCTGTCTATCTGCTGTTCTGCTACCCACTCTGTCTCTGGTGAACCTCTCGCCACCCCACGCCTCTGGCCTGTACCCCAGCTTCTATGTATAAGTAAATCTTTAAAAAAAAAAAAAAAGTCGAGAATAGTCTAACCAAACATTCCGTCTGCATTGAGACCAGTTTTACATGGTGAGGGACTTTCTATTCCAGAACCTCCAGCAGAATATTCTCTTGATTCATCTGATGAGGACAAGAATGAGCCAATCCATTCTTCTCCTGTTCCATCAGCATGCAGTGATCCAGATTTTCACTGTGATGTATCATCAATCCCACACAGACTAACACAGGAAGAACTAAGTGACCTGGTTCATGATTTGGACTTATCCAAGAACAAGACAGAATTGCTAGGATCAAGACTCCAACAGTGGAATCTTCTAGAAGAAGATGGCACAGTTAGTTTATATCGAAAGCGCCACCAGCAGTTGGAGCCTTTCTTCAGAAAGGAAAGTACTCTGGTATTCTGTTCCGATATTGAGGGCCTCATGAATGCCTTAGACATCACTCATGACCCATAAGAATGGAGACTATTTTTACACTCTTCAAAACTGAGTCTTAAGGCTGTGCTTTTGCACAATGGAAACCATCTTCCATCTATTCTATTCCTGAACAGCTGTACAAGAGACAAGTGAAGAAATCTAATAAGCAGTTTATGACCTGATTTTTGACAGGTATCAACCGTAGGCCTATTACTATAAGCATGCATTTTGTGATGTAAACATCCACTTATTGCAGATTACAAAAAAACTAGAGCCAAAATTAGAATTTGACTTTCATATTCGTGTTGAGCACATACGAATTGATAGGAAATGACTAATTTTATTTCAGTAACATGACTTTTGTAAAAATTTGTTGACCAGTGTTATTTGTGTGTGTGTGTGTGTGTGTGTGTGTGTGTGTGTGTGTGTTTGTCTGTCTATTGTCTCTCCAAATTCATATACTTTGGAGGGACGATAGACAGAATCTAAGATTTGAAACTGAACAAACCAGATTTGAATTTCAATCCTGTCAATCAGTTTTGTGATTTTGGACATATGATTTCATTTTTCAATCTCAGTTTCTAATTCATAAAGCTCTAATGCTAACCCTACAATGAACTTCACTAAGAACTGTGAGGATTAAAAAAGATTAATTAAAAAAAAAAGTATACAGTTTAAGAGAGCCTGACATAAAGGACTTATACAAAGAAAACTACAAAACTCTGTTGAAAGAAATAAAAGAAGACACAAGAAGATGGAAAGGCATCCCCTGCTCATGGATTGGAAGGATTAACATTATCAAAATGGCAATCCTACCAAAATCAATTTACAGATCCAATGCTATTCCAATAAAAATCTTAATGACATTCTTCAAAGAAATAGATCGACTACTGATGAAATTCATATGGATCCACAAAAAACCTCGCATAGCTAAAAAGAAAGAAAACGGAGGAATTTCACTCCCTGATTTCAAACTATATTACAAAGCCATAATAATTAAAACAGCATGGTACTGGAACAAAAACAGACAGAAAGACCAATGGAACCAAATAGAATATCCGGAATTAAAGCCACATATCTATGAACAACTAATCTTTGACAAAGGAGTAAAGAAAATGCAGTGGAACAAGGACAGTCTATTCAATAAATGGTGCTGGGAAAACTGGACAGCCACATGCGAAAAAATGAAGCTAGACTAACCACCTCACACCCTGCACAAAAGTCAACTCAAAATGGATAAAAGACCTGGATGTAAGACCTGAAACCATAAAATGTATAGAAGAAAATATAGGCAAAACTCTACACGACATACATCTCAGCAAAATCTTGAAAGATTCA
This sequence comes from Scalopus aquaticus, assembly GCA_004024925.1. NCBI lineage: Eukaryota > Metazoa > Chordata > Mammalia > Eulipotyphla > Talpidae > Scalopus > Scalopus aquaticus. Next base: position 141,463 of record PVIJ01003136.1, read on the forward strand.
TCCCTCAAAGCGAAGGAAGTGAAAGACAAGATAAATAGATGGTATTACATCAAAATAAAAAGCTTCTGTACAGCAAAAGAGACATTAACCAAAACTAACAGACACCCTGCCAACTGGGAAAAGATCTTTGCACAGAATACATCTGATAAAGGACTGATAACAAAAATTTACAAGGAACTCACACAACTCAACAAAAACAAAGCCAATAACCCAATCAAAAAATGGGCAGGAGAGCTCAAAAGGCACTTCTCCAAAGAAGAAAAGCAAATGGCCAACAGATACATGAAAAAATGCTCAACATCACTTATAATCAAGGAAATGCAAATCAAAACCACTATGAGATACCACCTCACACCTGAGAGGATGGCACACATTAAAAATACAGGCAACAACAAATGCTGGAAAGGATGTGGAGGAAAAGGAACTCTT